>CM076582.1:1159841483-1160138196 GCA_034641835.2 Pinus albicaulis | reverse complement strand
TGAAAAAGTGGCGATGCATAATCAAGAAAAAAAAATTTGAGCATGTTTTTGGCACTTTAAGTTTTTTTCATTTTTTTTTTTTTTTTTAATTAATTTTTTTTTTTTTAAGTGGTGTTTTTTATGTCGATTTTGAATAGTGGTGGTGTATCATCACCAACATTTTTTTATAGGATTGATTTTGACACTATAAATTTTCTAATTTCTTCTTCTTCTGTGAGATGTTTATTTTTAAGTGCATTTATGTACTTGTGTTTTAAAAATAAAAAAATAAATTTTTTTTAAATAAAAACTTGTAATGATATCTTCACTTTTTCACATACATAAAAGATGGATAAAGGGTCAATATTCTAAAGTTTATATTTTCTACATGTTTATGTATTGTTAAATAATTTTTCAATGCACATCAAAAAATTGTTGCTAAAAAACCAATATTTTGAACCATATGACAAAAAAATACAATTTTTCAATATAAATACAATGCAAAAAATACACTTTTACAGAGTTTTTGTTGAAAAAAACATGTTAAATAAACTAATTTTTTGGGAGAATCTTAACAAAAAACTTAAGAAAACAACATTTTTATTGAATTTTATGTCAAAAAATAATAGCAATCACATGTTTTTTGCAAAAAAAAAAGGGTTGTTCTCATAAAATATCAAAGTCTAAACATTACAAGTAAAACTGATTAATAGTTCTAAAAAATAAGTTTTGTTTGCAAGCATAACTTAAACATCATCAACAATATCAACTAATACATCTTCAACATCATCTAGAACAACATTGATGGCTTCTTCCGCAGCATTTTCTTCTTCATTTTGATCATCATCGTCTTCTAATGGATCTTTCATGTCAGCAAATCTTCCAAAGTGTCCCTTTCCAATCATTCCATATAATGGTGGTTGAGGTTCCTTTGCTTTTTTTGCCACACGTGATTCATTAAAATCTCATTTCCTCAAACCAACTTCTTGCTTCGCATCTGGAAGGAATTTAAGAGCGTTAATTCTTTGTTGAATAAATCTGCATTGAACTGGGTCTTTCTCAATGGCAATGCAATTTCTTCCTTTTAGTAGGCAACATGCTAGTGTTGTACCTAATCATCAAGCACAAAAAATAAGTAAGAAAATTAGTATGGAGACATAAAAAGTAAAAAAGACAATATTTAAATTTAAATTTGTATATTAAAACTTACCTGAACCTAAGAATAAATCCAAAACCCATTCTCCTTCATTTGAACATAGATCTATAAGATAGTTAATCAATGCTTGTGGTTTTTGATAAATGTTAACTATATCTCCTTTTGCATCTTTATCCTCATATGTTAGTTTTCTTACAACTGCATCATAAACCAATACTCGACTATGACTCTTCCCATCTACTCGATTCATAATAATATGCTTATAGCTATCGTCTTTTGTCCAACATTCAGCATGGATGAACTCACAATCATTTATAATAGGCTAATCTTCGGAAGAAACAATATTTGACTTTTTCCTGTAACATAACATAGTAAAAGTTCAATTAAATTTTACATGAATAAAAAAATTTAGGAGGAATCAAACATACAATTTCAAAATCTTACCATGTAAGTTGCATCCTTGAGTTTGCTTTACCCTTGAAGCTTGTTAATAACATTGGAAACTGTGTGTCCGAATGAAATGTCACAAATCGCCAAAGTGGTGATGTTGTCACTTCTTGAAAACCCGTAACCACTTTACTAAAAGCTTGATAAGTATATGGTTCTCTATCATATTCAATGTCCGGGAAATTGAAACCATGAGGAATATCTGCAATAACTAGGCCATATTCCCTTTTAGGTATTAGTGATGCAATGTCTTCACAGTCACCTTGTATTATTTGATATTGGACACTGTCGAGCTCATTCCAAATGTAATGATTAAGAGTAGGATCTAGTTCAACATTCATAAGACGCTTCCTTCTCATGTTCTCCATCTTAATTTTTTCAATAAAGCTTTTGAAAGTATCTGGTACTCCATTTTCATCCTTCTTCGACATCTTTAATGACATAAAAATATATATATAGATATGTATAAGTAATAAAATAAAAATAGTTAAAATATGAATAAAATAAATTTATAAATCAACATACCTTATTGAATGCAATATACAACTCTTTTAGTGTTGATGTAGAACTTGCTTCCGGGTAGTTGCGTACAACATCATCCCAACTGTCTTCATTCAACATTTTAACCATGTGTTCTTGTATTTTCATATAAATTTTCTGACTGAATAAATCAAGTTAAAAACGTTAATATATTGACATGTATAACAAATTATACCAACATCATTATGTTTTATTTAAAATAAAATTATAATGAAAGAAATAATTCAAGAAACTTACTTTTGAAATTCTGCACACATTTCTTCCATTGATAATTCACTCGACTTCACACGGGCTAATACTGATTTGACTAATTTATCATCCTTCACACCTTGCATTGTTCTCTAAGGTGTAATAGTCATATCCTCTGGAAGCTGCTTCATTTCAGGACCCCCCTTACTGTTGGTACATATCATGGGTTTACTCTTTCTAAATTTCTGATTTTTTATGGAAATATTCTCCCATCGTTCAAAAATCTCATCAATCAAATCCCATACCTCCCCAGTTCTAAATGCCAACTGAAAAATGTTATTTGTGCCTCTGAAGAGATTTGTATTCAATTTTCCATCTTTTGCTTTTTTTTCATCAATTTGATAACCTGTTTCCATTAAACATTCCTTTCGAAATGCTACACTAGCTTGTGTCTTATCCCCACGACATTTTTCTACGAATTCATTATGAATAAATCTGACCCTTTAGATGAAAGTCATTTTCATTATGTACTCATTATCTGCATTATGATCCCATGCCAATAACTTTGATTCCATTTCTATTAAGCCAGCGTAAATGATGCATTTCACTGTTTGAAAAAGATAGTTATTGGGATATTCTGCAATCAATTGTCTTTTAGCCTCTATTGAATGGTTTCCTCCAATTACATAATATTTATAATCAAAACATTTTGTCTTTTCAAATGCTTGTTTGTTGGGAACCTGATGTGGATCGACAAGAACCACATAATCCACCACATGCGCATATGGATTGAACCTGAACAATGTTTTCAGATTATGTACATGTAGGTGATGGGCCTTTCTAATTTGATATTGAGATTGTCCTTCATCTGAGCCATAAAATTGGTTAACATTAAGCTCAAATGTTTGGCCACTAAGAATTAATTTATTCTTCCTCAACTCTTTTCGAATAGCATTTTGTTTTGTTTTAATAATGCCATCCTCTAACTCAGCACCTGGTGTTATGATTTCTCTACTTCTGTAAGAGCTTTCAATTTGTTCTTCACTGCTGCTCACGACCTTTACAGGTTCACCAATATTTGATTTCCTAGTCTTATTGGATAACATATCAGTTTTTTTATAAACAAGCTCTCCTTCATGAGGTACAAGAGAGAGATCTTTGGCAATTTTTCTTTTTGGTGTCTGATCTGTTTTCTCCTTTTGCACAATAGTTCTCATCTCCTCCTCACTAATTCTATCATAATTTTCCGTTTCATGTTCGACACCTTCAAAAGAAACATGTTTAAGTTTACTAGATTGACCCACCTTAGTGACTCTTGGTTGATCCCCTCTTTGTACTGTTGCAGTGTCACGAGCTATTGCTCTTTGCTTCAATCTCTTTTCCTTTGCTTTGTCTTTGTGGAAAGTTTTGATCACATCCATAACATTTGGCACCAACATATAAATACCATCAAACATGTTTGAAAGACTTGGAACAAAATCCTATGAAACAAAATAAAACATGTCAATGATCAATAATTTATAAAAAATTGAATCATCCTTACAATAATGCATAGAGGAAATAAAAATAAGCATACTTACAATGTTATTTGCAATGTTGCTTGCTATTTCTTCAGAAAATTTTGAAGTTATTTCATCTGTGTCGTACTTGACGATTGATAGACGATATCTAACATTCTCACGTTTCTGAGCCTTCCTTACAAGAACATAAATAGTGTTTGTATTCGGGACCATACATATGTCTCGTACTCTGCCCATCACATCATATTGCTCATTTAAGTCAATCATACCACAAACCAGATAGATGTGTATATCAACCTCCGTTTCACTGTCTTCAAGATACCATGAGAAATCGGTTTTATCTATTTCCTCGGCGTTCTTCCAATCAGAAATAAGCTTTAATGAACCTGGTGCCCCACTTGCTTGACTTTTATTAGTGTGTGCAACAATATCCTTATTGCATCCAATAGTGTCCATAGTGCGTTCAGCTGCAATTTTAGATTTGGGAGTTGTATCCATAGTGCGTCGAGCTGCAGCTATAGATTTGGGAGTTGCTGCCGTAGATTTGGGAGCTGCTGCCCTAGGTGCAGAAACATTCACAGAAATCTTTTTTGATGCCATTTTCCTGATATATATATATATATATTAGTTAATGGAAAAATATTGCGGATAAAATAAATTTAATAAACAAAATTTATTTCTAAAACTAAATAGTTTGAAATTAAAGCAATAAAATTAACTATAAAAATTTTCATTTAAAAACAAAATATTATAAATCATATGTATATATATCTATATAATATGTTTTGAATACATTTTATAAAAAATTTAAAAATGTGTTTAAATTGTATAAAATAATTAAAAAAAAATAAACTAGTATTTTCAAACTTCAGTTTGTGTTTAATATTTAAAAAAAAAACAAAAAAGTTACTAACTATTTATAACAAATGTTATAATATTATATAATTTTTTATTTTTTTAATTGTATTGTTATATAGTTTTTTTTTAATTAATTTATATTGTTATATTAAAACAAATGTTTTTTTTTAATTTATTATATTGTATTTTTTTTAATTATATAATGTTTAAAAACAAAACATAATTGTTGTTTAATGATTTTTTTTTTTTTTATATATATATATATATATATATATATATATATTTGTTATATTTTGAAATTTTTAACAATTATTATTTAACAATGTTTTTATTATATTATATAACAATTTTTTTTTGTTTTTTTGTATAACAATGTTTCTATGAACTTTTAATTGTTTTATTAAAACAAATTATTTAAAAAAAATTAAAATTAAAAAAAAAAAAATTAAAGAACAAAATAAAATTAAAAAATTTTTTCTTAAAAAAAATTATTAAAAAAAAAAAAAATTTAAAAATTTAAAAAAAAAAATATAAAAAAATTTAAATTTTTTAAAAAAAAAACCAAAATTAAAAAAAAAAATTGTTAAAACAAATTTAAAAAAAACAATTTAAAAAACAAAATTTAAAAATTTAAAAAATTAAAAAATTAAAAAAATTTAAAAAAATAAAAAATTAAAAAAAAAAAAACCAAAATTAAAAAAAAAAATTGTTAAAACAAATTTAAAAAAAAAACAATTTAAAAAACAAAATTGCAGAAATAAAAAAAAAAAAAATTAAAAAAAATTAAAAAAAAAACATTTAAAAATTGTTTTTAAAAATGAATCGGCCTGCCTGTTGGGCGCCGGGGCCAGCCAGGCAGCGCCACAGGGGTGGCCCAGCCCGCCTCTGGCACCCCCCTTGGCCGAGGGCCAATTCCGGGAATCGGCCCTCGACGAGCACAGGCCCGCCTGTTGGGCGCCACCAGGCCAGCCTCGGCGCCCAACGGGCGGCCGCGTGCAGTTTTTTTGTTATTTTTTAATTTTTTTTAATTTTTTTTTTTATTTGTTTTTAAATTTTTTTTTAAATTTTTAATTTTTAATTTTTAATTTTTTTTAATTTTTTTTTTTGTTTTTTAATTTCGATTTTTAATTTTTTTTTTATATAATATAATTATTAAAACATTATTTATTAATTAAAAAAATGTTAAAAATATCAAAATATAACAAATTTTAAAATTAAAAAAAAAACAATTTATTAAATCACAATAATGTTTGGTTTTTAAAAATCATATAATTTAAAAAAAAAAAAAAAACAATATAATAAATTATAAATAAATAAATAAAAACATTTGTTTTAATATAACAATATAATTTTAAAAAAAAAACTATATCACAATACAATTAAGAAAGATATATATATAACAAAACAATAAAGAAAAAAAAAAATTAAAGATTTAAAATTAAAAAAATAAAACAAAGATTTAAAATTAAAAAAATAAAATAGAATAGAATATAAAATAAAAAAATTCTCAAATAAAAAAAAAAATTTAAATAATGAAATCACTCATATATTTATGATAAAAAAAAATAAAAATAAAAAATGTTATAATATTACTTTTTGTTTTATGTGCATGGTCATTTTATAGATTTTTATGTCTAAATGAACCTGTAAATCTTTAAAAAGAAAAAAAATCTAAATTTTTTGTTCTTAAAACCCTAAAAAATTTAGTTTTTTTTGCATTTTCTTCACTAAATAAATATTAAAAAATCAAGGTTTTTGAACCTAAGAACCTTAAAAAAGTAGTTTGTGGACACAAAAAAACTATAAAAAAACAAATTTTTCCCAAAATCGTCTCTAAATTGACAGAATAGAAGGAAAACTAACCTTTGAAATGAAAAAAGCTGTTGTCACCAATGCCAACACAACGCCTCCTCAAAATTATGAATAGCAACACAATGCCTCCAATGCCAATGCAATGCCTTCACGAAGTTACCAATGCCAATGCAACACCTTCACAAAATTACCAATAGCGACACAATGCTTCCAATGCCAATGCAATGCCTCCATGAAGTTACTAATGCCAACGCAACACCTCCAGAAATTTGCTCTAACAAATACCAGAAAACTTGATGTGATGTGATGAATAGAAACAATCATTCATTTTAAATAGCGTATATTGTCTGATTGGTTTACTGTTTAATGAATGTGGGATTAAAATTTCAAATTTAAAATATTTACATTTAATTTATTATAGTTCATACTATAGTTAAAATACTTATTATTTGCATGTAGTTATCATAATTAATATTTTATTTAATATTTACATGTACCGAATGTTGAATAATTCAAATATAATCTCAGATTAAAAATTAAAATATGAAATACTTACATGTAGTTAATTATATTTAATATTATAGATAAAATAGTTAATATTTGTATTTAGTTATCATAGTTAATATTTACATGTAATCAATGTTTAAAATCATGGGATTAAATTTTAAAATCTAAAATATGTACATGTAGTTAATTATAGTTTAAATAGTTAATATTTACATGTTATTATTTTTGTAAATATTTACATGTAGTCAATATTAAACCATTCAAATAAGAAAATTATTTTAGTTTCGAAGACATGCATGAAAGGAATATTTTGTGGATATTTTGAATAGAAAATATGGTGAAATATTTGAAGACCAATAGTGTATTAATAAATTTTGAAATAAATTTTAGATGAATATAACGTAAGTTTAAAATAAAAAATTTAAAATATTTACATGTAGTCATTATAGTTAAAATAGTTAAAGTTTTTCGTGAATTTTTTTGGAGGGAAATTTTTTCGCGAATTTTTTTGGAGGGAAATTTTCAGTCTTTAAGCTATATATTGTAAGTGGGAGAGGAATTTGTATCATTCAACCTATTCTTGTTGAAAGCCATGGTTTCTTCTGATAACGAAGTTTTTCTTTCTAGAACATCAACATCTTCGTCACGCAACAACTCTATTCAGAGTGATGAATATAACGAGAGTTCGTTCACCATGAATAGAGAGTCAAAAAATCGAGTGCCAGTTATACCACTTACTCTTAATCCTAAGGATTATGAAAGCAACAGTGATGAAGGGCATGATGAAAAAATTCCAGAGTCAAAAGTTTCACTTCGTCCTAATCCTAAGGATTATGAGGACACCATTGATGAAGAGGGAGATGAAGAATATCCACTTAAGCTTAATCCTAAGGATTATGTGAGAACAACAAATGAAGAGGGTAATGAAGAATCTGTAGAGTCAAAATATCCACTCTGTCCTAATCCTGAGGAGTATGCCAGCACCACTGATGAAAAGGGGGATGTAAAATTTCCAGAGTCAAAATATCAAATTCGTTCTAATCGTAAGGATTATGCAAGCACCACTAATGAAGAGGGGAATGATAATGTTTCAGAGTCAAAACATCCACTTCGTCCCAATCCTAAGGATTATTCTAGCACCACTGATGAAGAGGGAAATGAAAAATTTACAGCGTCAAAATTTCCACTCCGTCCTAATCCTAAGGATTATGCAAGCACCACTGATGAAGAGGGGGACGAAAAAATTCCAGAGTCAAAATTTCCACTTTGTCTTAATCCTAAGGATTATGTCAGCACCACAGATGAAGAGGGGAATGAAGAATTTGCAAAGTCAAAATATGCACTTCGTCCTAATCCTAAGGATTATGTCAGCACCAATGAGGAAGAGGGGAATGGAGAATTTGCAGCGTCAAAATATCCACTTCGTCCTAATCTTAAGGATTATGCCAGCACCACTGATGAAGACGGAGATGAATTTCCAAAGCTAAAATTTTCACTTCATCCTAATCATAACGATTATAATTTATCCACTGATGAAGGGGGGGATGAAGAATTTTCAATAAATATAGATTCAAGGCATTCACTTATTCCTAATCATAAGGATTATGAGAGCTTCAGTGAGGAAGGGGAGGGGCAGGATGAAGAAATTCTAGTGAATACAAATTCAAAGCTTCCACTTATGCCTAATCCCAAGGATTATGAGAGCACCACTGAGGAAGGGGAGGATGAAGAGTTTCGTGCAAATGATAATTTTAGAGGCACATATCTGAATATTGCATTTTCTCCAAGTGACAATTTCAAAGACACTCATGGTGATGAAGAATTGAATCCTCCCAGGGAAGAATTTGAAAGCATGGGTCAAGATGGTGAAGAATTTCTTTTAAGTCAGGGTTACAAAAGTGCCGATGATTCTTGTGAAATGTTTTCTTCAACTGATGATGCTAAAGAAAATTTTCCATGCAATGATGTTGATGAATTTCTTAACTATGTTGAGGATGATGATAGTGGGGATAATATTCCTCCTAATGGTGATGAAACTACTTTTACAAAGGATGATGGAATGATGAAGCCGTTGCAAACAAATATTGCAACTAGGAGTAGGAGTAGACCTTTTCATATCAATCCAAAGCATTCTAGTTATACAAGGGCAAGGACAAAATATCTCACAACAAAAAGTTCTGTCGTTCATTTGATTTCAAGTGAATGTTGTCGAAGGGATTGCTTGAAAAATATGGATTTCAACTTTGCTTTGGAGAAAAGGAAAACATATATGTCAATGAATAAAAGCATGCAAAATTCATATTTAGTGGGTTGCATGCAATCTACACGAGCAGGTTATGATTATCATATTGGGAATGTATTGCTTTGCAGAAAGGCGTTCAAAATGTTGTATTCAATTGGTAATTGTCGTTTGTCAAGAATCCAGGATAGATTGGAAAAGGATCCCACATTTTATTCAGAAGCACGTTATAAACGGGAGGTGGGGCCGTTTGCAAATACTGCTAAGACATGGATGACAGACTTCTTTTCAAATCATGCAGAGTGTATGCCAAATAAAGACACAATACATATTCCAGATAATTTCTCGAGATGAGAAATATTCATGTTATACAAAGATTATGCAGAAGTTGTTGAAGGAATTGGTAATTTTATTACATATTCTTATTTTACAAGGATATGGAAAACTAAATTCAACAATGTTCATATTCCTAAGAAGACAAGGATGGGGATTTGCAGCACATGTGCTTCTCTTAAAGCAAAAAGAGATAAATGTCAAGGGGCAGAAAGAGGTATGTGTTCAAAACATTGTTTTTAAAAATTTGATACTTATCAACTATGAAAATATATTTATTCATATGTTTCTTTTATTTTATGTACAGATTCCGTTGTCAAAGAACTTCAAGACCATCGCAATCAGCAAACAAGTGAAAGAAAAAAGTTGTATAAACATCGAAAGAAGTGTTATGATCATCCAAATAAATATCTGGGATTGATAATTGATGGTATGGACCAAAAGAAAACACTTTTTCCACATTTTGTCCGCACGCCAAAAAAATTACAGGAGGAAAATTTCATTCAGTTTCACTTGGTTGGTTGTATGGTATTTAATGAGAAGATGTTTCCAAGAGTTTTCTTCACAACTCTAAATATTCACAATGATGCAAATCTGACCATAACTATAATCCATGATGTGGTTACTCATTGGTCTGGGATTCTTCCTGAAGTTTTGTATTTACAATTAGATAACACAAGTCGTGAGAACAAAAATCAAGTTCTTTTTGGGTATCTAAACATGCTCGTTGAATTGGGGATTTTTAAAAAGATAAAGGTTGGTTTCCTTCTTGTTGGGCATACTCATGATAATATTGATCAAATGTTTAGTCGTTTTTCAGTAACATTGAGGAGGAAAGGTGTTGGGAGCCTGCCATCATTAATTGAATGTATTAAGAAATCGTACATTCCAGAGCCTGTTTTTCATGTGTTGGAAGAAACTATTGACATGCGAAGGTTTATTTTTGGATCGTATGGTGAGGAGAAATGCATTGAACAACTTAATGACATTAGCTTCCAGCATCAATTTCGTATCAAAAAAATTGATGGGATAACACTTATATGGGGCAAGAAGTATTCAACTATTGAAGAATGGGGACCATCATCAGGTTTAGCATTTTTGAAATTCATTCCAGAGCGTCCAATGTTTTCATCAAAGATATTGTTATTACAGTCAGTTTTTGAACTCCATAATGCACGAAGGAAGAAGAGAGACATAAATTATTCTGAATGTCTAGAGGAAATTAAAACATGTATTAGAGATACATATGAATACTTCGATGTTGCTGATTCAATTTGGTGGGAGTATTTTTTCAGTAATCAAAGTGATATGATTTCAAGATCAGTAAATGGGGATACGCTTTTGAAGACTCCTTTTTTTTTGCCACAAAATATGCCAAATGAACATGAACATCAGGAAACACACAATGTTGAACAACAACAGCCTCAAGCTATTATTAATTTCCCACAGGTAGAGGAAAGAGAAATCTATATTGGTTCTAGAAGATCACGTGCACAATGTGAAGCCATGGAAGACCTTTACAGGGGTTCTGTGCAGGATCTTAAGGAGGGTTGCATGATAGCAGTGTTAGCAGATGAAGATCCACTTGGCTATCCATTCTGGATTGCCAATGTTATAAAGGTCATTAATGAAAATGAAGAGATTACAGCTGTTGATGTACATTGGTATGCCACAAGTACCCACCCTTTCAATGGTGTGTACAAGCCAGAGATGGTAGCGGAAAAAAGAATTGGCAGAAAGAGAAAAATAAAGGGCACAAATATAAATCGCCGCCACACAGATGTCTTAAAATTGGAGGATGTTGGCATACTTGTGTATGACTTCAATTTGACAAAGAGAGGAACTCTTCGGTTGCAGACCATAAATATTTTGAAGAAATTGCTACCAGAACAATTATTGTTGAAATGGGACTCTGCATAATGTAGACGTAGATCTACAAGACTTTTGAACTCTGAAATGGTGGGCATGCATGTTGACTCAGATAGAGCACTAGTTGATGAAAGAGAAGAATATGGATCATCTTCATCTGCATCGAGCCATTCATCTGAAGATGTAGATTATGATGGTGTGCCAGAACCTATGGCTGATTTTGAATAACTATCTAAGACACTTTTATGTAATTGATGTTTGCATGGTAACTTGAAATAGAAATTTTGACTTCCATGTCATTTTTCATGAAGTTCTAAGACATTTCTATGTTTGTTGGATTATATGTTTTAATTATGAAGAATTCATTTCTTTAGAATATCGACAATGTAACAATGAATTACAAAAATAATTTATGTTATATTAAATGTACCAATGTTGATATTTTAATTATAAGTAAAATAGAAAATAGAAACTAATGTTGAATTTTTAGATTATGCAGTGATATTACCATGATATTATGTATTGTTACCATTTGGTATAAGATACTTTTAAAAGTTTTAATAATTGTATGCGTCATTGAAACATAACACTTTGTTTTGATGCTTGATTTTTAGGTTTTGGTTGAAATTATATTTAAATTTGTCTTATGCTAAGATTTGAAAAAAGATCATTTTTTATCCTTTAAAATTAAAATTACTCTTACTTGTTTCTGTTCAATGATAATTTTTTCATTTACTTGTTCATTTTTTTAAATTGTTAAGTCTTATAATTTCTCCATAATTTCATTGTTCAAGTATGTTGAACACTTAAGATTGAAAAACTTTAGATTTACAACCTATCATTAAGGTTTTTATGCGCTACCAAATTTTATCTTTAAGGTTATGGTTGACAATAATTACAATTTTGGGGTTGTTTAAAGTCAAGATATTTTATGTTTAACAACATGGATGAAAATTGTTCGAAATGATAAGCCCTTCAAACATGTATTTGTTTATCTTTAAGATCATCTATCAAAAATGTTAGAAATTTACGATTTTAAAAAATGTCATAATATGTTGTCTTTAATTCCATCGTTACAAGTGTCAAAATTATGACACAATTTTTTTTTTTGTTATTCCAGCATCAACTGGTTTTGTTTTGAGGGTGTTTTTTCAATCCTTTTTTCAACAAACAATTTTGTTTTTAGCATAATTTTATAAAATGTTGAAATTTGACCTTAAAAAAAAACCAAGTGCGTTCTGGAAGACACACTTTTTTTTTGGGGTGTTTTTTCATGTTTTTTGAGACTTTTTGGGCTAGAGTTCCCGTTTTGAGGTCAAGTTACCTATTTGATCGGTAACAGTGTTCAATGTTAGGGTGACTCAAACAAGGATAAATTGCACCGGTGCTTGAGAGCTCTAGAGCACTGAGAAAAGTGAAAAATGCGGTTTTTTGGCCGTAATTTTTTTTTTATATATAACCCTGTTTCGGTGCGTGGGGTTTTTATGGGCACACCAGTGCGGTTGCTTAATACTGCACTAGGAGGTTTATGTTTTGGCGTGATTTTTTATGAGGCACTGGTGTGGAGGAGTTGTAAAGCACCGGTGCACTACAATAATATGATGCACCAGGTAGGTGTGTACGGAGCGCACGGTGTCCGATGTGCCAATGTTTTGTGCGCACCAGTGCGGTGTATGATGATAAGTGCACCAAATGAAAAACATCCGCAAAAACCTCTGCCCGCCAACCTCCTCTAGTAACCTTCACTAGAAATGGATGTCTGGGGTATTTTTATAAGGGGTTCCTCAAAAACATCCGCTAGAGGGTCTTTTCCTTGTAGTGATCCTATTGTATATCGATCTCAATTTTACACAGAAGTTGTTTTCTTAAAACCTAAGAAGTACAGTAATGAATGAGTTATTAAGAAGATAAAATTTTGCAATCTGGTAATGTAGGTTCATAATTATTATGGATTTCGGTTCGATCTTCAAACACTATGTTAAAGATATATATCAATATATCAGTTATAATTAATAAGCATGCCTAGTATTGATGCTAATCTTATTTTTTTATCCTCTATTACTGGTTTTTTCCCTGCTAATGATCAAAAGGTTTGAATAGGCATGTCTACTCTCTAATTTTTGAGTGCTTTTCAAGCACAAAGAGAATTTGTAAAAGCGTGAAGGATTACTGTATTAATTAGTTGTTCGAATCTTTTTGTTTCCTTTTTTGGATAGAAGATAGTAAAGACCTTTTGGCTCTGAATGGTGTCAATCAGACATGTCTATATATACGTCTATATATACACTGATTTCAGCTCTGAATTATTGATTATAAAGATTTTTTAATAAAAAATAAGTCAAAGAAATTGAAGGAAATATGTATTGCAGAGAATCTAGGGTTCCAACCCATTTCAAGAGAACTCATCATCGAAAACTACCCTACAACAACAAAATTCCACATCGAAAACTCCTCCCAACTACAACAAAAAGTGAAAAGAGTTAATGAATATATCAAGATCAAGCAAGAAAACATGTTCACTTACCAAACCCAAAACTAAAATTATTAATTGGGTTGTGTTTAGATGGTCAAGAGAAGCACAAGAATCCATATATTTCAATAACAAACAAATTTGGAAAGGTAATATTGGTTTTTACTTACCATGCCTTCCATTGAAGTTTTCAAAGTTTTGAAAATCAAAAGTGCCTTCCATTGAAGTTTTCAAAGTTTTGAAAATCATAAGTGCCTTCCATTGAAGTTTTCAAAGTTTTGAAAATCATAAGAAATAGGAAGGAGATGAGATTAATAAAGGACAAAATTTGCAACAGTTATCTTGCCTATTCATTCAATGTCATCACCGATTCATTGAATGAATGGGAAATAAATAAACAATAACAAACGATGGCCTATTTCGTTCCGGGCTGGACACCTGTCATGAATACCATAATGCTTAACATCAAAATACACAATATCATGGGATTTCTGAAAGTGCAGTCACCCAATTCAATATGAAAGTGATACCCATAAGTTTTTGCCTCAAATTCCCAGTAACATTGAACGTTGAACAAGTTGTAAACTGATGTTCGAATACACAGTAGTAGAATTGAGCATGTGAAAAGGCCTGTATGCTAGTCACCATTTTGATTTCCATGCAGATGTATGTTAAAGTTATAATTAAAAATAATAATAATAATAAATAAAGTAAAATTAAGTTAAAATTAGAGTGTTGTGACACTAACCATGCATGCATCTAAGTGTCATGGGAATTTGTTCCCAATTTTCTCTTCAGCTGGAAACTTCAACACACCAGAACCACCGAGTACAACTGCAATATTTCAGGTAGAAACGATTAAGGCATAGGACTTTTATAGGGATATGAAAATCTCGATCTCTTGATGCTCTCATTTTACTTGAATTATTGATGTGGATCAAGGCATAAATATCATTGCCTATGATCTGGAATTTTACACTCACCATGTCGACATGAAATGATATCTTGATGCATTAGTAATTCACACTTTCATTACTTCTAGTCCTAGATCAATTCGATTTATTTTAGATAGATTATGGGTACTTCCTAAGATAGGAAAGGCCTATAGAACTGAAGATGAAGCACCTATCTTTCCCACAACCTTGAGCGATGGACTGGCCTACCAGGGCTAGTATCATCTGGGCAAGTATAGATACTATCTAGTGAGGGCTGGTTAGGTACGGTGACCGCTCCACAGGAAGAAACATGCCGACCAACCATCTGCCTGAAATCTCTTCTCGAACCTACCTGGTTCAACTAGATTTTATATGGTAAAGTAAGTAGAGGACTCTCTAACTCTCTAAGAAAAGCCACTTGCCGGACTGAGAGAATGAATTCATGAGCTTATTTCCTGACAGCTAAAAGCCGAAAGCAATAGTACCATAACCTTACTGATAGTACGAGAGACAACAACGATAGATGAGTCGTAAGAACTTCAGTTCATACAGTAAAAAGCAGAGTACCATCAAGGTATGAAGAAAAACCATCCTCTGAATTTCTTGGCTCAACATCTTCTAAAACTGCAAACCTTTTCTTTGACAAGTGAAGCCCCTTTTTCTTTTGATTTGTGGCTGCATCTGCACCCGTAGCTTTCTTGGCTTGTAATAGGGACAATAGGTGTTTCATGGCTTGCATGGATGAGCCTAGTGGCCGACACTTGTTGTCGTTGAACAAGCTAATGGGCCGAAACAATACGACTGACCAGGGAGCTTTCATTAACTGATTTCTTCAGTATTTCTCTCCCTACTTGCTATTTGAATCTCTTTACAACACATGCATGAGATATTCTATGCACTAGCATGTATTTCGCTTGAGTCTTAAGATTATTTTCAATTGATTTTAATCTTATCAGGAATAATTCCCTGATACTTTGCTTCAACCTGCAAATAGAGTATAGTTTGTTGGTTAATTTTCTGCAGATATCGTCTTTCTCTAAAGGAACATGGATTATCAAGAATAGAAAGCACTCACCTCTTATATATGCATGTATTTGTATTTCCTGCTCCTCTGACGGGATATACCCTTGAGCGAATGGCCAAGAGAGATAGGCTCTACATTTCGTCATCTTTGAATTGGGTTCATTTATCGTTTTTCTATCGCAGGGAGATGGAATTGAAGTTAGGACTCAAGGCTCAAGCCTAAACGACAACAACTGCTGAAGTGCGAAACTGAACTGCAATCCCTGCTCACAACCAAAAATGAAGACAACTGAGACGAGAATAAAACCATGTAATGTAAAGTAAAGACAGGTGGAGACAAGAGACAAGTGGAGTGGACTGTTGCATGCACGCAAACATGTGTGGCTTATTTTTAAACCTGTGACACCTTTGCAAACACCAAAAATATGCTCTTAATTCTAATCATAAAATTCTTATGAACTAATGTTAGTATTAGTTACTTGAAATTAAAGTGTGTTATATCAATTCACATTTATCCTAATTTTTCGATGCATATTTCCTCGATATGAGGCTAATAAGATATCTAAATTGTCTACTGGTTGGAATTACGGTGGACCGAAGCTCATACGTTGAGAAAAAAGTGTTGCACAGGCTAAAAGTTGGAAACATTGGGTTAAATAAGCTAATATACTTCGGTTTATGTGCATCGCTTAATGAAAATATGCCTAAATGATTGCAATAGCCCCTGCCCCTACAATCAAGGTATGAAGCCGAACCATCCTCTGAATTTCTTGGTTCAACATCTTTTGAAACTACAAACATTTTCTTTGAAAAGTGAAACCCCTTTTTCTTTTTATTTTCATCTGCATCTGCACCTGCACCTATAGCTTTCTTGGCTTGCAATAGGGACAGTAGTTTTTTCATGGCTTGCATGGATGAGCCTAGTGGCCGACTCTTTTTATCGGTGAACAAGCTAACAGACCCAAACAATACGACTGACTAGGGTGCTTTCATTAACTACTTTATTCAGTCTTTATCTCCGTACTTGCTATTCGAATCTCTGTACAACACATGCATGAGATATTATGTGCACTAGCATGTATTTCGCTTGAGTCTTAAGATCATTTTCATTTGATTTTCATCTTATCAGGAAGCATTCCTTTACACTTTTATTCAACTTGAAAATATAGTATATTCATTGATTATTTTTCTGCAGATATCGTCTTTCTCTAAAAACACATGGATTATCAATAATAGAAAGTACTCACCTCTTATATATGCATGTATTTGCATTCCCTGCTCCTCTGACTAGAATCTCCCCATGAGCAGATGGACAAGAGAGATAGGTTCTACCTTTCATCGTCTTTGAATTGGGTTCGTATATTATTTTTCTATCACAAGGAGATGGAACTAGAGTTAGGGCTCAAGGCTCAAGCCTAAATGGCAACAACTGTTGAAGTGTGAAACTGAACCACAATCCCTGCTCACCACCAGAAATGAAGACAACTAAGATGAGAAGACAACCATGTAATGTAAAGTAAAGACAAGTGGAGACAAGAGACAAGTAGAGTGGAGTACTACATGCACACAAACATGTGCGACTTATTTGTAAACCCATGACACTCTTGCAAACACAAAAAATATGCTCTTAATTCTAAACATAAAATGCTTATGAACTAATGTTAGTATTAGTTACTTGAAATTAAAACTTGTTATATTAATTCACATTTAGCCTAAGTTTCCATGCATCTTTCCTCGATATGAGGCCAATAAGATGTCTAAATTGTCTATTGGTTGGAATTATGGTGGACCGAAGCTCATACATTGAGAAAAAAGTGTTGCACAAACTAAAAGTTGGAAACATTGGGTTAAATAAACTAATATACTTTGGTTTATGTGTATTGCTTAATGAAAATATCCCTGAATGATTACAATAATCCCTGCAGCCCCGAAAAGGCAAGGACTAATTAAGTTAACAATTTTATATAAATTTAATGATCTGTTTTTACTATAAAAAAAACTAAATAAACCTTCCAAATTGTCTCATCAAAATTGATAACCATTTTCTATATCTTTCACTTATAAACTTGAGCTTTTAATCAATACAAATTTTCCAATATTTATTTAAAAGAATACCTATCAATCTAACTCTTTATAAATGTTTTATATTAAGTCTTTAAAAACCATGCCAACCCGTCGTCTTTGCTTTTTTTTTTTTTTTTTTTAACATCATAATAATTTACATAATAACAGAATTGTCGTTAAAGAGTCCATATTTATTGCTCTCAATGAAAATATGGTTCCTATTATCTAAGCCAGAGAACCCATTCTAGGGATTATAAATATATCCCAAATATCGTGTTTCGTGATGTTCTATTTCCATTCAACTCAAGGACTCGTGTGTGTCTTTTATCAACAATGTATGTTTCATTTATTAGCCAATTCGTTCATTTTATTTTATGTATTTAAAAAAAAAAATAAACAACAATTTATTTTTTAATTTAGATTAAAAAACATTCAAAATATCTATTATTTAATTATACACTTAACTTTAACTCAATAAAATATGAATTATAATATTAGCTAAAAATTTTAAGTAAAATACAAACTTAGTTTCTACAATATATAAAGAATTATGAACTCAAGTGATATATAATAATTGTATATCTCTTTCATGCGGCGTAGAATAGTGGTGATGGAGGGTACTCTTAAATCACTTCATGATGTGAAGGTTACCAGTTTGAAACTTCATGGGTAAAAATCTAGCCATGTTAAGGGCTGGTGTAGCCTAGACAAGGTGCGATCCGTAGGTGATTTTGACAGCTTAGATGCCTGTGTTAGATCAAAATACTGATAAAAATAAAATATATTGTTTACTCAATTATTAAAGTAATAAAACTAATGTGCATGGGGTTTTGAATAGATGGTGATCGGGTGAACTCTTAAGGCACTCCTTGATGTTAAGTCATTATTTCAATTCCCTGCCCTGATTGGGGTGATGTATTTAGGCATGATAGAAGATATATTCCTACCCAGCTTAATAATAATAATAATAATAATAATAATAATAATAAAATAGATTCAATGCCATTTATTTTATTGTAATTTTATTTTATTAACTAGCACAAATTTATTTTAACTCTAGATCAATAAACCTCTCAACATGCAAACCTCTTTTTTAGCGCGTATCGTGTCAGTGCCATAAGCGATAAGCGATCTCAATTTCTCTTCTAAGTAAATTATTTTATCTTCTTAACCTTGAGATTATTTTGCTATATCCTTAGTTGTGTAGGATCATGCATCAATAACTTCCCTTATCTCTCCAATATCTCTCTGAATTTCTTCGAACTCGATTTCATGGTCTTCAATTGCATCCACCATTTTTTTCCAAGTTTTTCTAGATAACTTGGACCTTATCTACCAATGTAGCCTCATCATGGTTCATGGAGCCACCTCTTGTTTTTACCATTCTGACTTACTAATAATAGCCTCCATATGTGGCATTGCTAACACTCGCACAAGTTCTACCCAATTATCCCCTATACCAAAAACCAATAGCCAATCCTCTTTTCCCTCCTGGAAAAGAATCATAGAAAATCCCCTTCCCACTTCTGCAATAAAGATAGACAACTTCATTTGTGACCACTTCCATTGAGTTCAGCATTAGATTTTACCTGAGTGTGGTAAATTGCAAACCAACTTTTTCATATCTGCTTAGATCCCCTCTTGGACTTCTTGCTCTGATTTGTTTTGGTATGCACTTTAATACCACCTGTCATGGCCCTAGGGGCTAGACATGGTTACAAGGTGCTTTTGGGTGGACCGTGACCCCTCGAGTGTATGACACCTTTGTATTTTGCGATTTTGTAGAGTGGCAAAGTGTTATTCCACCCAAACTACACCTCACAGAGATTATAATATGTTTTAAAATTGTATTATTTAATTTTGAGAAAAAAAATCAAAACATTTATTAATTATATATTATACAATTATTTTTAGCCAAATAATGTATGCATTGTGATATTAATTTGTAAGATTTTAAGAAGTTGAATTTGAACTTAGTTCCCACATTATTTAAGGAATACTTGTCTCATTAAGAATTGATGCAAGTTAATTATGCTGAGAAACGCTTTACAACTTTATAGAGAAATGTTGTAGGGACTCATACTTGTTAGGAGGGAGAAAATGATACAGTAGCTCATTAGAAATAATACATGATTTTATTCAATTTATTATATTTTATTTTATTTTTATTAATAAAATTATAATATTTTAAAAAATATATATATAATATATATATTCTTTTAAAATAATAATAATAATTCATATTCAAAATATATAATTAATAAACATAATAAAATTAATAATAAACTTATAAACACATAATACAGTTAAGTTAATAATAAAGATGTGAAATGTATATAAAATTTCATAAAACATATTTAACAAAAATGTTGAATATCATATATATTAAGTATATAAATTATCATATTTTGATAAAATTAAAAATAAGAATAATTCTAATAATAAAAATGTGAAAGGTATATAAAATTTTATAAAATATATTTAACTAAATGTTAAATATAATATATATTAACTATATGAATTATTATATTTTGATAAAATAAAAAATAAAAATATTTTTATATAGAGATGTGAAATTTATATAAATATAAATAATATTATTAGAATTAGCACAAATATATTTTAATTATAAATATATTAAATATGGATAAAAAAATGAATTTTTAGAAGGGAAAATTTATTTTCAAGTTTTACATTTAAAAAGACAATTGCATATTAAAATATTTGAATCTTTTTACTTAATAAATTCAAAATTAACTTAGATTAAGAAATAGATCAATATTACATGATAATAATAATAATTAAATAAGAAATTAAATGTCAAAAGACAATAGTTGGAATAATAGTTGGAATAGTAGCTAGGGGATTTAATTCCCGTTGGAATAATAGTTGGAATAGTAGCTAGGGGATTGGAAGAGGCCGTCGAATTGGGTGAAGAAATGGAAAAAGAAGAATCAGATGAAGACAAGTTACCTGTGGATATGGAGAGTTCTTCCGCCATTGCTGCTCGTAAGCAAAATAGGGCTTTGAAATCTTGATTTTCTGTCACGGAATTTCTGTTTCCTAAATTCTTTCTGCAACAACTCATATTCTCCTCCTGCCAGCGCTCGTCTTGCGCATTTTGTAGCGGGCAGTTGATAAGGACATCTCTGCATGTGCCATAGAAATCACGCCACGTGGAACGTTCGATCGAGGGATCTTTCCTTGAGGCGGGCCATAACCCCTATCAATAAGAGGAGAGAGGTCCTTCTCAGCGGTTTTAGCGTTCCCACCTGGCAGTTTTGGTAGTTTTCTTTTTGAATCGATTTGATGACGTGGAACCTTCACTCGAGAGATCTTTCCTTGCGGTGGGCCACAGCGCCTATCCAGAAGAGGCACAAGTTTCTTCTAAACGTTCACACGTGGCTGGTTTGCTAGGTTTTTTTTTTGGAACAATTTGTTAAAGGTTGTTTCGAAAAATCTACATAAATTTAACCATTAATCAAATGAAAAGATTCATTGACCTGTCCAAAACCAAAAAGCTAATGGTGACAAAGAGTGAATATTGCTTAAATGGCGTTGACTCTGATGACGTGGGAGCAGTAAAGGGGGTCGATGAGGCTTGGTCAGCAAATGACTTTCAAATGGTTATATAAATGAGGAGCGTGTTCCATGTTCGATCTTATCCTTATCTAATCCAATTATTGATGAAATTGGCACTGAAACAATTGTGACCCACACTCAAACTCAACGTTCCCTTTTTGTGAAGTGCCAAGTCACCCTTATCCAATTGAATAGTTGAATTATAGTCTGGAAAGGTTGTCCACCAAATCAAGATTTAAACACCTTTAATGTGTATTTCTAGAACCGCGACACGTGTTCTTTGTTTTCATCGCTATATTGCTTTCGGCTGCAAAAACCAAGCAAATCTTACTTTATAAAAAGAATCCAAATGATAATAATTTTTTTTATAAAATAAAAAATTTAAATGTATATTTATGTTTTTAAATTAAAAATATAAGTTTTGGGATGGTTAATTTTGACTTGCCTTGAAATTTATAATAAGATATGTAATCATAACCGGTTCCAAGTTTATAACTATCGTTATTTTGTGCAATATATGTATAATTTTTAATCTTACTCCCATTCAAAATTCAATTTTTTTATTATTATTATATAAAATAATAATGGATTTTCTTTTCTTCCTATCTCTTCGTAAGTCGATGAAGGTTTCATTAATACCAAATTATTTTATTCGATAGGAGATGGGCAAGGCATCGTTTCCCATTCTACACTTGGATGAGTTTTCTTGTTCATATACATCGAGTGTAATTTACACTTGTTCTTCCATTAAACATATGATCATCCAATTTTATATCATTCATAAATTCTATTAATTGGTTCTATTATGGTATACCAACTCCTATGTAGCAATTGCTAATAGTACTTCATACATAATTTTTTCAAATTAATGTGCTATGATTTCTTGTGTGGATTTCTTATCATGAAAGTAATAAACTTATGATCTAATAATACTTCTTAAGTGGAATAGTTTTATTATTTTGTCTGGTGTACCATAAGGGGCATAATTATAGTATTGATGTGTATCTTTTGATTTAGGCTAGTTCACATTACTAGTGATCTAGGTGAGTAGTTTTCACATATTATAATCATTTTAACGCTTTTTATTATTTCTCTACACTACCATCTTATTCATAATTAAAATATATATATCTCTACTTGTGTTTAACTTATCAAATGTCATTCAATGAGATTTAATTAAGTAAATATGAAGAAAAATATAAGACAAGTTAAGTTAGAGGTAAAAAGAATGTAATGAAAAGATAATGAAGTCGCCACATTAAAAAAGCCTAGTCTTGAGTGCATATGTTATAAATGCATATAAAAAGAAAATGATTAGGAAAAATCAAAGAAAAAGGTGAAAGGGTAATAAAATGGTGCCAAAGTGGTAAATTTGGGTAAAGCTCCATCTCAAAGCCTTACAAGTACAAAAAAAAATGAAGATTCATAAAAGGCTAGTTGGACCAATGAAAAGACATTTTACATTATGAAATATGTCCTTGAGGGTCAAAACATAAGGTTGTCCTTCCCTTTTCCATGAATTATTTATCAATTTACATATCTCTAACCAAGTGACCTAGGAAGTATTTTATGTCCTAGGAATGGGCACATGCAATAGGGATGAAGTTGTCCCACCACATAGATTAGGAAATTTATAAAATTAACATATTTTAGAATGTTGTTAGAAGAGAATTGCTTAATGTTCATTAACTAATGACTTGTTTGGAGCTTGATGCATCATTATAGGTGGGCATCCTCACATTGGGATTTGTGCATCATGCCTTAAGATCCATAATATTTCCCTGGGATTTGTGTAATTGAATTGAAATTTATGTACCTATATTCAACTTTATATACCTACATTGAATTTGTATCACTTTATACATGGGATTCAAGTTATTGCATTAGGATTTATAATAACAAAATGGATGATAATGAGGATGGTACATCGTCGTTAAGGTGTCCACATAAATGATTCATACATTTGTCATCATATGGAGCATGCATTAACCAATTACAAGAATATTCTCACACGTGTAAGTAGTTTTGGTGGTTATGAAGTGATTTTAGCATATATTTTGAGGGAGGCTACCTTCATAGGTAGTTAGCTTTTGACAAAGTGCCAAAAATTATGCTAAATAAACACCATTGGATGAAAAATGGCCACATGATTTTTGAAATGGCCTCATAGTATAAAATCAAGTTAAAATTGACCAAGTTATGATGTTGTTGAAATTTATTTTGCAAAAATTATCATGCGTTTTGACCACATAGGTGTAATTAGTTATGTATTTGCCCATTATGAAGAATGTGCCATACCTTTGGGAGTTTTTCACATCAAATTAAGAAAATTTCCATGGTTTTCACTTGGGAATATATTTTATCCTAGCACATGGTATGAGTTCATGGTTTCACTCTAGCTCATGGTTTTCAATGTATAGTTTTGAGTAGGCCCCCATCTATATAAGGAGGGTGCCTCCATCTCATTTTTCATGGTTGGAATGGAATAGAAGACTCTCATGTTCTCTATTTGGTCTAGTCTTCTCTCTTTTCTCTTGAATATATTATTCTAGGTTAGTAATAGAATGGTTTTGGGTATACAATAGGCATATTTAAAGAAAAGGCCTATTGCAAGGCTTGAAGCTATAAACAAGGTATGATCAATATTTATTTTGTTTCTTTATGATTTTTAAATTTTAGGTCTTAGTATTGAATTTGGGTTCTCTAACTTAATGCTTTCCAAACATTCTCCAATAAGATGTATAGATACTTCAATAGTAAATGTATGTGGATCTACTCACATAATTAGGCAAGTCTCCATGCCCAATGGAGGCACTTAGGGTTTTTCCTTTCTTCTTCTTACCACCTCAATCTAAATTCCCCCCTTTCTTGTTTTGCAAACTATGGCTTAAAAAGTTTTTAATCTCTAATATAGGTTACACTTTCAAGTTTGCATAAGTTAGTCACTTCATATTTTGCAGAAGACTTGAATTTATGTTGTGGGTCATTTACTTTGATGCCTAGGCATTCAATTAATGAGCTATCAATTTGATAATATTATTGTACAACAGATACATTACTTGGATCCTTTCTGAATCGACTTGAATTTAGGGTTGAAATCTATTGTTTACTTTCTATAATTTTTTTGGATGTTAGCACAGAGGTCGTAGGTTCAAACCTGACCAAATACTAATTCAACTCCTCGGATAATACTTAAAGTTTAAAAAATGTTTGCTCGGTTTCATTTCCAACAAATTTCCATTGGCCCAATGGTAAACCATTTGTTTGTTATGACGAGGTCAAGGGTTCAAACCCGCCTGATAGGTTTTTCACAGACCATATCATTTGACCCTCATAGCCAATTTTAGGTTGCCACATGGCAGCTCTGAATTGGGCCATGTCATGACTACACAACTAACTCGCCAAATCATCTGTCATGTCAACAATACTACCATGTTATCACTGCCACAATATCATGCCATCTTAGCATATGTAATTCCATTTGTCATGTTTTTGTTGCCACTTGTCACCATTTGTACTACCACATATTAGGTGCTCGTGATGCCACATGTCAAACTTGCACATCACTTTTCTTATTTCGAAAAAACTTTAGCAAGCCATAAAATTCTCATATGATGTCCATTTGACACAATTCAAGCATTGTTGGAAATATCTCGACGAGTTATTCAATATGGAAGCCTTTTCATTAAAATTTGAGACCATCAATTTTTGTTAGTTGTAGATATCCACCTAGATCAATCCTCCCCACTAGACCACCAAAATTATTAATTTATTTAGAAGATATGTTAGGTTACTACTTCCTCACTTTTTCGATATCCATCCATCATGCTAGGATAGTGATCATTTGAAGATAATTACAAGAAGATGTCTGATGAGGATGAAAATTGTTATTACATTGTTGACATAATCAATAATTCTCTTACTTTAACAAACATTTGTATTCACCATTGCAACTAATAATCATACACAATAGAATGGCAGTAAAATGATCACATAGTTGCTAATGAGAATGAATCAACAATATGCTTGCTGTACTTAAAAAGAACGACATTAACCAATGGATCTATTTCACTCTTAACCATAGGTTGTAAGCTTAGATTCTTGATGCTTGCATGAAATGAATCCACATGTTGTAATTCTTATGAACCCTAAAACATTTTATCATAGTTAGAAATAATCTTAAATATTTCATCTATAGGATAACACTCTTTAATTTCTTTGGATTTATCATTATCCTTAGCTTTAACAAATGAATGAAAATTTTCTTGCTTGCATTTACTAGCATTTTGATTTGTCATGTATTCACAAGAGATAAATTAGTCTTCATCCAATGAGCCCTCACAATTAACTCAATCCCATCCTTGGAAAGATGGTACTTGTTATCCTCCTTGTAAATGATGGCCTTCCTGTCATATAAACATGGACTTCCCAAAACAATCCCATAAATTTCAAATGGCACCACATCTAACTCGACCTCATCTATGAAACTAGATGTGATTGCAAATATTAGTTTCCATTACTTAGTCACATGTAACTAAGCATTTTCACATAACAAACACAAATTATATGGTATTGGATGAGGCTTAGTTTCCAATCCCAGTTTCTTAAAAATTTCCTCAAAAATAAGATTACCTTGTGATCCACCATAAAAAATGTATCAATATTAATGTGTTTTGAGATAACCCTAATACGAAGAAGTTTTCTTTCATCATGTATTACTTCATATTTTAAAGAATGATTACTAGAGCTAGAGCTAACAATAACAAATATGCCTTGTATTACCAAGGTTGTGATCTTGGTTTCATGATCTGAATCTGATCCAAGATTTTGTTGGATTTTGATTGTGGTCTTTTGTTTACGCTTCCAATCCTGAAACCATTTTGGGTTTAGTTTTAGATGTAGTTTCCAACATTTTTGCTCATCATGTCCTTCCTTCTTGCAATAGGAACATGAACGCTTCTCATCTTCCTTCTTCGCCATGGTTTTCCTTTTCAGTTTCTCCTTTCCTTTGTTCTTGTATCCCTTTGATTGAATAAATTTCATAGAGAAACTATCATTACCATTCTTTCTATCTGACTCAATGTGAGTTTCTTGTACACAAACTTAATAGTAGGTTACTTCGATGGTTTCTTTGAAGTGTTCTTCAATCAGTATAATTCCGTGAACAAATTTATAGCATGAAATCATCAAACGCTTGAAAAGAAAAGTGCATCAAAAAACAAGAAAAACTCCATTGGTGAAGGAGTTCACCCCTCCCGGGCTACATCTGTTGGTCTGTCAACATGACTAGACCTCTCTTGTATTTGGTGTCAAAAGTACATATCAGTTTGCTGCCAATAACATGTGGCTATTACCCCTTAAAGGTAATGTTCTCCTACAAATAACTCTCACAATATCAGCAACACAACATATCTCCTACATAGATGATGACATTCTTTCACTGGTGAGAGCTAGAAACCCCTCACCTACACCCTTCAATTCCACACTGGAGAATAAAATAAACAAATTCATGAATAAAGAAGTCAAACCAGAGCTCAACCATGACAGTCATAGCTGTTGAAAAAGTGTACTGGAATTGGGAAAAACCCTACAAGGTCTCCTCCTTACTCAGCAACTTCCTAAACTGCTTCAAACATCTTACTGATCCATACACATTACTTGTAAACATTAGGGGAATTTTGAGGTCTAAAATGGGCCTCCTAAGGAAATTATAAAATAATAGTGGAAAAAATCAAATAAGATTTGATGACATCATCAAATTTTAGAGGGAAAAATGAAAAAACTACTTTTTCAACTCATATTTTCAAATTATCTCCCAAAGTTTTTACTCAAATTTTGAGTGTGATTATTCGTTGGATGCGAAATTTAATTCCTCATCCAAGGAGTACGCATGTTGCATACTTTCGATGGGTCCTACTACACGAAAAATGAGAAATACATAAAAAATGTGATTGTAATCACATTTTTTTATGTATTTCCCATTTTTCATGTAGCAGGGTTCATTGAAAGTATGCAACATGGGTACTCCTTGGATGAGGAATTAAATTTTGCATCCAACGAGTACTCCCACTCGAAATTTGAGTAAAAAATGTGGGAGATAAGTTGAAAATACAAGTTGAAAAAGTGGTTTTATTATTTTATTATTTTTTAATATTTTTACCCTTTTATTTAAAAAATGGTAAATCATCCCCCATGGTTGACATCATCATATTGAATCCTATTGGTTGTTATAAAGTTTATTTTTGTTGTACATTTTTCTTAGGAGGCCCATTTTAGACCTCAAAATTCCCCTAATGACCTTCAATATGACACTGAATATGTGCTCAAATCAATAAACGGAGGTTACAAATGGATTCAAAATATCCAAAAACCCCTAAGTAGCCTCTTATGGCTCTTCAAATGGTCTTCCGGTGAAGTAGATGTGGCCTCCTCTTCTGGTGGCCCTAGGCAATCTTTAATCTTCAAGCTGGAAAAATCACTTCCAAAAGTGCTCCTATGCCTCTGAAACCTGCACCAAATTGTTCAAAATATCCAAAAATTCTAGGATAGACTCTTTTTGAGCCCAATTTGGTCGAGATTTTCTCAAGTTATGGTCTCATCAATTTTGCCTAGGAAAACTCTAAAATTGGAGCAACTCCAGTTAACTCCGGCATAACTGGAGTTTCGCCGAAAATGGCAGACTCTGCCAAATAAACCGCCAATATAAACTCATATTAATTAGTGGATAAGTGTAGTTTAACTGTAATTAAGTGAGGGTTAGGCACTAATGGCACGTTTAATTAAATCTGCACTAATACTTTGGATTAGTGCTAATAACTACGATTATGGCTTAATAATCATGTTTAAATGTTTTAAACCCACTCTTAAGTCGGAGCTCCGCTAGCGGTCACAACACAAGATCACATGGATTGGGGGCTAGCCCCCGCTTACCCCTGTCGTTACTGATGAGCTCCATCATTAGACATATTTGGAGGGGTTAATAGTCACTGTTTTTCTTGCATTTTTATTATTATTTGGGTTTATGATGCTAGTATAGGTGGTGATTAAGGCTAAGATACTCTGAGTGCCTAATATATGGTTGAGTGCAGAAAATCATGATTTATTAAGCATTTTTATAAATATTTTATCACAAAGACTTGGACGAGACAATAAGGAGAAATTATAGGAGGATTGTCCACCCTCAAAGGCAGTCGAAGGTGTCAGTGTCAGTCTAGTCATACTGCCATCAGTGATCAAAACTGCTCTTTTGCATCTGCATATTAGGTGTCTCATACCGAATAAATTTCACCATCCATTAGGTCATGGATTCATTGATGGTAGTAATTTTTCATTAGTTTTCCCTCATGTGAAACTTGTTGATTTTCCTTTCTATGGTCTTTAGTCATTATTCACTTTCATTCTCAAAATCATATCAGTAGGTCGTAGGATGGGTCTCATTAGTTTCTAGGGTCTCACCGTGGTCAAATTAATGAGTCAAATGTCAATAATATCAGCAAGGTCATGAGGAAGTCAATAAAATCAGAAGTCACAACACCTGGAAGATCAAAAAGATATTTTATTAAGCTTGATGTAATTTTCACCTCAAAACCATGTTTTGAGGTGAAAACGTGATATTTTGCCTTTATTATCATTCATTATGTAATTCTATATCATCATGTGTAATAAGTCACAATTCAGAAGTTGTTATCTCCACAAAGTGATGTCCCTTCCTTCAGATAAGTTTTCTGCAGCATGTTCAGCGCCAAATCATCCTCCAAGCAGATCCATCAAAAAGAGCTCGGAAAGAGCTTTCCAACAGTATACTACACTCTCAAAACTGACTTCTGGATTGAAATTTATGCTTAAGTGAAGTAAAAGCCCTCTATATCCTAATCCTTCCCCTTTTCCTAATTTTCCCTTAAAATTTTATGTTTAAAGTTTCATATTTTCCTTATAAAATTCCTTTTTCCTCTTTCCGATTATAAAATCGCATTATAAGTCATTTAAATAAATATGCGATTTGGTTTGTAACCACTTCCCCTCCATGCCTTAGGACTTTATAATAAATAGTTTTATATTATAAAGTCCCGTCGTTACAAGCCACTTCCCTTTCCATCACCCATAAACTTTATAACAAAGTTTATGTCATATATATATATATATATATATATATATATATATATATATATATATATATCCCCCTCCGCTCCCAACCACTTCCCCAATTACATTACGAATGAAACTTATTAATAAGTTTTAAAATATAACAAACCCCTTATAACTCAAGTCCTTCCCCTTTCAATTGCATCGCAAATATTAACTGCCTCTCGAATGTCCCACCGCAAATATCCCAATGCGATTGATCGTATTGCAAAGTCTAGGAATTCCTCCGACTGAATGCACCACGATTCCATTGCCTCACCAATCACATCGCAACATTTGATATGCGCATTCCGATTTCCGATCAGCCAATCGCACAAAACCCAATGCGATTAATCGTAAGTCCCTTTCTGATCCCCTCCATGGCAAACCCTAATTGATTTCCCACGAGTCGATCTTCTCTCACGAACAACGGCCTCAGCCTAATCGTGGGCCACTGCACCTGGGATTCCTGTATATATGTTACACTGGTCTCTCCGATTCCGATCGTGATCGACTCCCTGCCCACCATACTGCAGATTTCGCTTCCCAATTAAATGGGTTTTCCCTTGTTAATAAAATAAACTGCTATTAAAATATTAACTGAAACGCAAAATATGTTATATATATCCTCTCTCCGCCTCTGTCTATCTGATTGCGACACTATTGTTCTATATATATATATATATATATATATATATATATATATATATATATATATATATAGCTCCTCTCCCGCTCCAATTCCGATTGCGATTTTCATATGATTACCGCCCATTTCCCTTCCCTTTTCCCATTTAAAATACATTTTTCCCTTCACGAAAGGCATAAATTCATTTTATCAGCATTCTATTAAAAGTCAGAGAATAAAGAAATAATGGAAAGCAAAATGATAGTCAAATGGCCGAGAGCTTATTTAAGGCAAAGATTGTTACAGCAGCGGCAAAATAGGAAATCTGTTCATCAGATTACCTATTTTCGTTCATACAGCATAACAGCAAAAATCTCCAAGTGGTCAAATGCAATGTTGTCCCTTATTTTCAGGGGCAGATTGTTTTATTTCTTTACTATGATTATTCTTCAGCTGTTAGAACAACTCCCTTTTCTATGGATCTATGTTCCCACATTTCAGCCTATTTAATGTAATTGTAAATCATTTGTAAGAAGTCTGAAAGTCTGAATAGTCTGTAACTCAGAAAGTAGGGGAATAGTGTGGAAGAGCATCTCTGTGCTACATTGTACAGTTTGACAAGATTTAATAAGAGATGCAGCTCTGATTTGTGGGATCCATGTGGTATGAGAGTTAGCATTTGTTTTCTCCTTTGTTTCATATGTGAATTGTTATATGTTCCATCCATCCATAAACATTTCCTTTTGAATACTTTCAAGATAGAAAGGTAGAATCCATTTTATATGCTCTGCCTTGGGAAATCATTCATACTCTATATTTTTCTTCTGTTTGAAAAGGATCCATTTATTGTGCCCTTTTCAGCTCCTCACCAGTCTTTCCATCCCATCCTCATTAAATTTTAATTGCTAATTTTCCTGCCTGTCTTGCCCCATGAAATACCTTGTGTCCTGATTTAATTCCTGGTTTCAACTGTCCCTTTATATCCCACACATCCCTGAAATTCATTCATTCATTCATTCATTCATTTTATTAAACCTTTTTCCCATCATTTTATATAGCCTAATATCAGTCCATTTATTGTGTTCCATTGAATATTCTTTTATGGAGAGAGCCCTCTCATGTCCTTGTAGGGCTAGCTACAAGGCTGAGCGTGGTTTAGTTGTTACCCTGATTTGCCTTTTGCAGCCTGGGGTCCAATTCAGGTGCTAACAGAAGGATCCCAAATATTCTCTCCAGCAATTTGAATTCCACAAGTAGTTGAAGGATTCCCAAGGATTCTCTCCTGCAATTCAAATTCCAGAGGCAACCAAGCAACTCAAAGAGGAGAGCACTCAATATTTGTTTACTTGGAGTCCAATGGAATCAATCACCATTTTTCTAAGGAGCTGTTAGTAGCTGCCCTGTAGAATAAATAGAGCAGAGCTAGAGCTACGAAGAGTTAGTCTATCCTAGTATTGCTTCCATTCAGAATTATTGTTGTGAACTATTGAAGTTTTTTTTTTTATTCAGGGATTGAAACTTTCAGAGATGTATGCAGTTATTATTTTATGAAATGAGAAAACTAATTTCATTTGATTGATTTAAGTTCAGAGGGCTAGGCTCGTGGGTTAGGGCCCAATCCATGTGCCTCATCTTCTCTACTATTATTATCTTTTCCTTCCTGTCATTTAGCTAGTTTTTCCTCTGTCATTAAAGTTAGATCTACTTCTGATAAGTTTCATTGCTATTTAATTTTGTGCTGTTGTAGTTTTAATTACTTATGCATAGTAAAATAGAGGAAAAACTCCAAAACTATGGTCAAGCCTCCCCCCTCTCATATCTGTCAATAGAATTTGGGTAGGGCAGACCTTCCCACAGGCCAAAATCTCTTTATGTTTGAGTTCAAGGAAGAATTTTTATTTACCAAGTCCAAGCCTTTCCTTCACTATTTCACCCCGCATTTCTATTTGTTTCCCATGCATGAATCTGCAGGTGTGCTTCACTTATGAGGATTTCTCTTATGCTTCCATTCCCCTCCTTTAATTCTCACTTTAGCGCTTCACTTACCTTTCTTTTGAACACCTTTAAGACTTTCAGCCTTATTTCTCTGTTTTTCTCCATTCACGGCCGCCTTACCCCTTTTACGAAAAACACGTGAAAAACCATATAGAACCACCACAAACCCAACCTACGCCTTTGCTCCTTGACACTCCCGCCACCGTACATCGCACTTCACAATCACAACATTTAACGTTTACCTTTAACACTTACCACTCGTTCCTTGCGATTGCGATATTGCGAAATCACAAATCGCACTTCTCACTGCTTACCTTTTGCCTTGAAGACTTACTGCTCTCCTTTGCTGATTGCCTGCCTTATTCCTTCGTTCTATCAGTCACTGTCATCAGACTCGTTTTAACACAAAAACGCTTGAAAGCCATAAAAAATCCGACCTCCGCCTTCCTCCTCGAGAATCATGCCACCGTATGTCGCACTTTGCAAATCGCAACATTTAATGTTTACTTTAACACTTAGCGCTCGTTATTTACGATTACGATATTGCGAAATCACAAAGCGCACTTCACAACTCTTAGCTTTTACCTTTAACTCTTATCGCTTGTTCTTGTGATTGTGATATTGCAACGTCGCATATTGCAAATCGTAACTTTTCCCTTTCTTCTTTTCACCGCCACATCATCCCCATCGCAAATTGCACTTCAATGAAATTACCACATCGCAAATCGCATCCCACAGAACTTACCACATCACAAATTGCATCCTGCTGAAATTATCACATCGCAATTCACTGCCCGCAACCTTTACCGCAAGACAAATTTCATTTCACACATTTTAGTTTATTCCTGTTAATTCTTACCGTTATCCCTGTAAACTTGTGATATTGCGATTTGCGACCCGCCATGTCACTCTTCGCACTTCGCACTGTGCACCATTTACTTTATTTCCGTTAATCCTTACAGCTATCCTTGTAAACTTGTGATGTTGCGATTCATGACCCGCCACATCACTCTTCGCACTTCGCATTGTGCACCATTTAGTTCATTTTGTTAAGTACTTATTGCCATCCATTTAAACTTGCGAAGTTGCGATTGCAACATCACACATCGCAACTTTTACTGTCCATCACACTCCACCATCGCACTCTTGAGTTCTTTCCGCTCCAAAGAAATTTGCATCATATTCTAAGGTTTTCTAAGGTTTTAACCCTCGCTTTCCACTTCTAGGTCTCATTTCATGTGTTAAGCCCTCCATTAGCCCCTTTAGCCCTTTTCTTTCATCCAAGTAACACTCTTTTTAATTATTATTAAGTCATGGATAGCTTAGTTGCATGAATAGAAGCATGATAGATAGATCATAGGATAAATAGATTGCATTTAGCCGATTGGCCAAGTTAAGCGTGGTTTAGAATTAGTTTCCTTTCTGCTATTTCTTTTAAGCAATATAGTTTAGTTTCTTTTCAGTCATTTCCTTTTTTGCAAATTGAATTAGTTTCATTTCTATCATTTATTTTCAGTGATTTAATTTAGTTTCCTCCTGTCATTTCATTTCTGCAATTTAGTTTAGTTTCATTGAAGTGTGACAGACTTCACTGAGAACCCTTGGAAATAACACCCTTTCGTAAAGCGGAAGAGGATGGCATGAACGGAATACATCCACTGTGTATATAGCATTGTCACCTCAAAGTTTGTACAAACCCCGGGTTGATAAAGTAAAGTTGGGAAACCCTTGGGAGTTACAAAGACTTTACACAATACTAGGCTCACTGGGCCACAATGTTTTGAAAACAACATACATTGCTCGTATAGTTTATTAAGATCCATAGTGTAGCGTAGGTGGTATGTTGTTGTGTTTGGTATGGGGAGGTCGCAGGTTGATCCCAACCTCTCGCTCAGTCCACATAAAATTTTACCACGATATATATATGCATCAACATTGTTACTGCCATATTTCGCTACCTTGGGATGGGGCAGGTTAACCTCTGGTCGCACCACGTGTCCTCTTTCCCATTGGCTCATTCCAACAACCAATAAAAATGCAACAAATCACCCAACTCATCAACCAATCACAAAATGACAAATGTCACCACCTGATTCACTCAGAGGATCCTTTGACCACTTTGACCAACTGCACAGTTAGATGCCACGTCAGCAGTACGGACTGCTAAAAGGGTAGCTACCTGTCCCTTTTTTTTTCAAAATTTTACCGGTTTGAGAAAATGGACAACAGCCTTTAACTTTTGCATACGAAGTCGGTTTTCGATGAAACAAAGTGCATCGGACTCCTGGAAATGAGAAATTCACGATCGTTCAAGTTCCAAATGATTCTGAGAACTTCCATTTTTGAGATTAACTTTGAGTTTCGATCATATCTCTCACCGAAAGACTTTTTGTCTCCAAAAGTTCATTTTCAACTATTTAGAAATTGAAGGGTACACTTCCAATCGAAGTTTGAAGTTCCTCGGCGGCTCTGTTTCATGCTGAAATTGAACTGTAACTTGACCAAAGGTTTCAAGTTGGTTATTCTTCTCGACTTGTCTATGTCGCTATGACCATGCATAACAAAATCCTCCCCAAGAAGAATTCAATGGCGTTTAACCGCAAAAATCCTTATTGAGGATAAAATCCAAAAGACTTTGGCATAAACCAATACAAGTTGCACATGGAGAATACTTGTAGAAATTTAGTGTTGAACACATTTGTACATACAAGATATGCTTCCACTACTCATATAAAAGTTTTCAAAAATTCTTTCCGACATAATAAAAGAGAAATGCATTTTACAACATGGAGAACTTGACACCCAAATTTTCCATTTCCATTGACTAACAACCAAGCCGAACTAGCATAAACATGCTAAAGAAAAAATTGTTGCATGTAAGTGATTTATTCATGCAGATCACTTTTTACAAATTACCCACTATGGGGATATGCAAGTAGTGAAAACAGAGACTTACTATCTTCAACTGGAAAAATAGTCCAAATAGTTCTTACCTAACATGGTAACTGAACCCTCTATTTGAACTTTTCCTTCTTTTGAAGTTGCTTCATGGATGGTTGCATCTTGCACCACTTTTTATTTTGTCACTTCCTTTTCCGGTGCTTGCATGACTTGCTTGCCCTTACTAGGATGAAGTTGTGGAAACAATTTCCAACACTTCTTGATCTAATGCCCAGTGATATTGAATTGAGTGAAAAAGTTCCTTGAGCTCTTCTTAGCTCACATGCCTTTTTCTTTGATTGAGTTTTCCTCTTCTCATTCTCAATCTGAAGAGACATAAACATCTTCTTGATGATGGCCTTTATTATGTTGCAGTCATCTACACAATGGTTAGAAGAAATGAAAAAAGTCAATGGAGACATTCTCCTCAACATGTCACTCAAATTAGTAGGTTGTTTTCCTTTAGAAGAATCATTTAAATGAATAGGACGAGTATACCTTTTCTTGGCGTCCTTTGGCTTATGCTTCCGAAATGATGAACTTGCATGAAAAGAAGAACTTGAATGAACTTCTTCTTCAACTTTTTCATCTCTCTCTGGAGAATGAAAAAACAGTAAGTAAAAGCAGTAAGTAGAAGGAAAAAACAATATAAGTTTTAGTTAGATTTTAACTCTTTGAGGTGGCCAACAGACCTGGTTTCCTTCAGGCAGGTTGAGGCAACCGTATACAGTAAAATATGTAGAGCAACGTGCTCTTTAAAAAATAGAAAATAGAAAGGTACTACGAAATTTACAAAAAAAAAAAAAAATTACAAATATTTTACATAGAATTAGAATTGTAATTAGAATCACAATTTTACAATTTCACGTACAATTACAATTACAATTAAAATTTTAGAATTTTACATATATACAATTACAATTAAAATTTTAGAATTTTACATATATACAATTACAATTTTACAAATTAAAAAATTACAATTACAATTACAATTTTACAAATTTACATATATACCATTACAATTACAATTTTAGAATTTTACATATAATATATTAGAATTACAAATATTACAATTATACAATATCATGATCATTTAGTATTAAATTAATTAATAAACATCACATTCATGATAACCATTGTACAAACATCATATTTGACTAAAAAACACATTCAAAATCGCTAACATCATCGTGATCATGATCATCTAACAAAACTCAATTAACATTATATATTAACATCATCACAACACAAACATCAAATATACATCTCATGTCAAATAACTCATGCTATCATCACATACACATCTATCTGCAAGCTGCACATTAAATGAACATATCTAACATGACCTAACAATATACACATCATGATGATCACCAACATGTAAATTAAGTACAACTTCAACATGAACATAAAATACATGGACCATATATATATATATCACTGAATAATGTCAAAATATACAACTGTAATATAAATTTCATGGATCAGCTAGTGGTACAACATCAATAGAAGTACTAGTCGAGGCATGCTCAGTCAATGTTGCAGCCTCGACGGTCGATGGTCCAGCCTGCTCATGATCATGAGTACTGTTGGATGTTGCAGGCTGCTGACTGGACATGGCCGATGGTCCAGCCTGATCTCCATGATGACTGCTGCTAGATGTTAGTGGAGGCTGCTCATCTGGCGCGATGCGAGGTGAACGATCATGAGATGATGAGTTGCTGCTCGTGGACTATCAATAATGTGCTGCGTCTCGACCATTCCTATAAAGTGAAATGGTCCTCCTCAACTGCGTAACTAAGGTCATAGCTCCTACGACATGCCGCATCAGGCTATACATGTCACGTGGCATGCCTCTCCACATCTGTAACAGCCTACCATCAGCCTATATGTCTCTCATACGAGTGGGCCTGATGGCCGCCTCAAGAATCAATGCAGTGAGTTGGTCGCCCAACTCCACCCTGTATCTGCTATCAAGCCGACCGCGCCTAGCAAATGGTGGTACCGGCGCACCAGCAGGAACAGGTCTCTCTGCACCAGCCTCCTGATGATCCTCGGCATCTGGCATGCCCTGATCGTCATCAGGATCAACACCTGGATCATGTGGTGGTGCCGGCATGTCCTCGCCATCAAAAGACCCAATGTTTTCAAAATATATACAAGTACATAACAATAATTAGACAATTTCATTACACAATTTAATAAAAAAAAGTTAAAGAACATGTTAGAATAAATTTAAATAAAATACTAATATTACCTCTATCATCCGGCGGCTCATCTGCTGTGAAGAGGATGTTGGCACACCCTCACCAATCCAAACCCGCATAAAGACAGGGGACCATAATGAAGGATGCTCGTCAACACTGGCTAGAAACTCCAATGCATCATTTGATATCCTCGCTGGAAACACAGTATCACCCTTCTTGGGCATCATCTGCCCCCACATGTGCATCCGTGCCTCGAACATCGGCCTACAAGGCTGTTGAACAAAAGTAGGCCTTGTCTTTGGAAAGCTCTCAAAAAATAAACAAAAAAGCTTTGAAGCAAAAGGGAAGTTGACCCTCCCTTTTGCATGAGCATGACATCTATCTAAGGCTGTATAGAACTGCCGCAAAAAAATGGCAGACCACCTAACAGGTCGTGGCTCCTATACTAAAGAATCAACATAATATAGAAGCGAGCAACTAATGTTTCCCGTCACCGATGTTGTGTGAAATGGTCGAAATGAGAAGTGAGAGGCAACTCACCTCCTCACTACCAAATGCACTAATAAGCAACTGACCTCCAACGACCTGAAAAATCTGAAGGAGACAATATTGATGCTCCAATGTATCTCTGGGAGTAAACTAACTGACTCCCTGCTACATAGCCAACTGGAACCTCTGGGAACGAGGGAAAATTCACCCCTCTCCTTGATAGCCCTGTAATGAAATATATATCCTCATTTTTGGGTGTGTACCACTGGTTAAGACCAACCCGGAAAGCTTTTTGGTGGGCATTCCACCTTCGGATAAAATGTCTCAAAAACAAACCATGGCCCTTTAGGGAAGTAGCCTCCTCATAGAACTTGAGGAGGCCTACCTGCCTTAGGAGCCCCTGGGTAGCTGCTGTAATAGGGTGAGGGTACGCATCTCTCTCCCTCTCTCGTGCCTCCCACAGGCGAACCATGTTATACTGGTCCGCCTGTTGTTGTTGTTGTTCCCCCTCTTCTCTCCTTTCACGTCTCTGAATCATTGACATATTAAATACAATTTTTTTATTAAATGAGACATGTATTTAGAAATATACATATATAATTTTTTGGAAAAAAAAAAAATAGTCGGTGCGTAAAAAAAACAGTCATGCACCGGTCTTGGTGCGTCTTTTTATGGAGCGCACCAGCGACGGTGCACCAGATAATATTCAATGCACCAGCGACGGTGTCAGGAATGTAGTGCGTTGACTAAACTCTACTTCTCGGGGTGTATAGTTAAGTCAGTGGACCGACCTCCTGCCATCATTACATCGTCAACGGTGCGGTCTTTTACCAGGGCGCACCGTTGACCTTGTCGAAATACAGAAAGTGGTGTGCTGACAAAAATACTCATCCCGGGGCGGATATTTTAGTCAACGCACCGCGTTGCCGCTATTCCACTAGGTCAATGGTGCGGCCGGGTAACCAACAGCACTGCACTTCTTAAATTTTTTTAAAATAACACGGTGCGCCTTGGTTACCGCCCTGGAACCAGTGTGGATACCATTAGCACTGCTTTACTAGGTCGCACCGTTGACCCTGTCGAAATGCGCAAGCAGTGACAACATTGCCTACCCCAGGGCGTATATTTTAGTCAATGCACCGCGTTGCTGCTATTTAGCATGGTCAACGGTGAAACCGGGTAAACGACCGCACCGCACTTTTTTTAAAATGTTAAAATAACACAATGCGCCTATCAACACCACCCCGGAATCGGTGCGGATACCGTTAGAACCGGTTGTGGTGCGACTTGTAAATTTACAGGCAGCACCACGAACCGGTGCGAGCCGAACGGCTCAAACGCACCACGCGACAATTTTTTTTTTTCTTTTGAATGGTTAATTTTAAGGTTATTTGAAATTATAATCCACTAAAAGGCTTAATTATGGAAAAACAAGAAAAACACCTGTAAATTTGGCCATCGAGGAGGCATATTGGCTATAGAATTTTCAAAAGAAAATTTGTCCACCGTTTTGCAAAATTCAAGCTGGAGATTGGTGGGCAATGCACAGCAGCAGTGCGTGCAATGGATGCAATTGGAGCACCGATGTTAGGGCGACTCAGACAAGGATAAATTGCACTGGTGCTTGATAGCTCTAGAGCACTGAGAAAAGTGAAAAATGCGGTTTTTTGGCCGTAATTTTTTTTTTTTTTTTATTTAACCCTGTTTCGGTGCGTGGGGTTTTTATGGGCACACGAGTGCGGTTGCTTAATACTGCACTAGGAGGTTTATGTTTTGGCGTGCTTTTTTATGAGGCACCGGTGTGGAAGAGTTGTAAAGCACCAGTGCACTACAATAATATGACGCACCAGGTAGGTGTGTACGGAGCGCATGGTGTCCGATGTGCCAATGTTTTGTGTGCACCGGTGCGGTGTATGATGATAAGTGCACCAAATGAAAAACATTCGCAAAAACCTCTGCCCGCCAACCTCCTCTAGTAACCTTCACTAGAAATAGATTTCTGGGATATTTTTATAAGGGGTTCCTCAAAAACATCCGCTAGAGGGTCTTTTCCTTGTAGTGATCCTATTGTATATCGATCTCAATTTTACACAGAATTTGTTTTATTAAAACCTGAGAAGTACATTAATGAATGAGTTATTAAGAAGATAAATTCTTGCAATCTGGTAATGTAGGTTCATAATTATTATGGATTTCGGTTCGATCTTCAAACACTATGTTAAAGATATATATCAATATATCAGTTATAATTAATAAGCATGCCTAGTATTGATGCTAATATCATTTTTTTATCCTCTATTACTGGTTTTTTTCCTGCTAATGATCAAAAGGGTTGAATAGGCATGTCTACTCTATAATTTTTGAGTGCTTTTCAAGCACAAAGAGAATTTGTAAAAGTGTGAAGGATTACTGTATTAATTAGTTGTTCAGATCTTTTTGTTTCCTTTTTTGGACAGAAGATAGTAAAGACCTTTTGGGCTCTAAATGGTGTTAATCAGACATGTCTATATATACGTCTATATATACACTGATTTCAGCTCTGAATTATTGATTATAAATATTTTTTAATGAAAAAAATAAGTCAAAGAAACTGAAGGAAATATGTATTGCAGAGAATCTAGGGTTCCAAGCCATTTCAAGAGAACTCATCATCGAAAACTACCCTACAACAACAAAATTCCACATCGAAAACTCCTCCCAACTACAACAAAAAGTGAAAAGAGTGAATGAATATATCGAGATCAAGCAAGAAAACATGTTCACTTACCAAACCCAAAAATAAAATTATTAATTGGGTTGTGTTTAGATGGTCAAGAGAAGCACAAGAATCCATATATTTCAATAACAAACAAATTTGGAAAGGTAATATTGGTTTTTACTTACCATGCGTTCCATTGAAGTTTTCAAAGTTTTGAAAATCAGAAGTGCCTTCCATTGAAGTTTTCAAAGTTTTGAAAATCAAAAGAAATAGGAAGGATATGAGATTAATAAAGGACAAAATTTGCAACAGTTATCTCGCCTATTCATTCAATGTCATCACCGATTCATTGAATGACTGGGAAATAAATAAACAATAACAAACGATGGCCTATTTCGTTCCGGGCTGGACACCTGTCATGAATAAAAGAATGCTTAACATCAAAATACACAATATCATGGGATTTCTGAAAGTGCAGTCACCCAATTCAATATGAAAGTGATACCCATAAGTTTTTGCCTCAAATTCCCAAGAACATTGAACATTGAACAAGTTGTAAACTGATGTTCGAATACACAGTAGTAGAATTGAGCATGTGAAAAGGCATGTATGCTAGTCGCCATTTTGATTTCCATGCAGATGTATGCTAAAGTTATAATTAAAAATAATAATAATAATAAATAAAGTAAAATTAAATTAAAATTAGAGCGTTGTGACACTAACCATGCATGCATCTAGGTGTCACGGGAATTTGTTCCCAATTTTCTCTTCAGCTGGAAACTTCAACACACTAGAACCACCGAGTACAACTGCAATATTTGAGGTAGAAACGATTAAGGCATAGGACTTTTATAGGGATATGAAATTCTCGATCTCTTGACGCTCTCATTTTACTTTAATTATTGATGCGGATCAAGGCATAAATATCATTGCCTATGATCTGGAATTTTACACTCACCATGTCGACATGAAATGATATCTTGATGCGTTAGTAATTCACACTTTCATTACTTCTAGTCCCAGATCAATTCGATTTATTTTAGATAGATTATGGGTACTTCCTAAGATGGGAAGGGCCTATAGAACTGAAGATGAAGCACCTATATTTCCCACAACCTTGAGCGATGGACTGGCCTACCAGGGCTGGTATCATCTGGGCGAGTATAGATACTATCCAGTGAGGGCTGGTCAGGTATGGTGACCGCTCCACAGGTAGCAACATGCTGACCAACCATCTGCCTGAAATCTCTTCTCGAACCTACCTGGTTCAACTACTTTTTATATGGTAAAGTAAGTAGAGGACTCTCTAACTCTCTAAGAAAAGCCACTTTCCGAACTGAGAGAATGAATTCATGAGCTTATTTCCTGACGGCTAAAAGCCGAAAGTAATAGTGCCATAACCTTACTAATAGTACGAGAGACAACAACGATAGATGAGTCGTAATAACTTCAGTTCATACAGTAAAAAGTAGAGTACCATCAAGGTATGAAGCGAAACCATCCTCTGAATTTCTTGGTTCAACATCTTCTGAAACTGCAAACCTTTTCTTTGACAAGTGAAGCCCCTTTTTCTTTTGATTTGTGTCTGCATATGTACCCGTAGCTTTCTTGGCTTGTAATAGGGACAATAGGTGTTTCATGGCTTGCATGGATGAGCCTAGTGGCCGACACTTGTTGTCGTTGAACAAGCTAATGGTCCGAAACAATATGACTGACCAGGGAGCTTTCATTAACTGATGTCTTCAGTCTTTCTCTCCCTACTTGCTATTTGAATCTCTTTACAACACATGCATGAGATATTCTATGCACTAGCATGTATTTCGCTTGAGTCTTAAGATTATTTTCAATTGATTTTAATCTTATCAGGAAGAATTCCCTGATACTTTTCTTCAACCTGCAAATAGAGTATAGTTTGTTGGTTAATTTTCTGCAGATATCGTCTTTCTCTAAAAGCACATGGATTATCAATAATAGAAAGCACTCACCTCTTATATATGCATGTATTTGTATTTCCTGCTCCTCTGACGGGATTGACCCCTGAGCGGATGGCCAAGAGAGATAGGCTCTACGTTTTGTCATCTTTGAATTGGGTTCATTTATCATTTTTCTATCGCAGGGAGATGGAACTGAAGTTAGGGCTCAAGGCTCAAGCCTAAACGACAACAACTGCTGAAGTGCAAAATTGAACTGCAATCCCTTCTCACAACCAGAAATGAAGACAAATGAGACGAGAATAAAACCATGTAATGTAAAGTAAAGACAGGTGGAGACAAGAGACAAGTGGAGTGGAGTGTTGCATGCACGCAAACATGTGTGGCTTATTTTTAAACCGTTGACACCTTTGTAAACACCAAAAATATGCTCTTAATTCTAATCATAAAATTCTTATGAACTAATGTTAGTATTAGTTACTTGAAATTAAAGTGTGTTATATCAATTCACATTTATCCTAAGTTTTCCATGCATATTTCCTCGATATGAGGCCAATAAGATATCTAAATTGTCTACTGGTTGGAATTACGGTGGATCGAAGCTCATACGTTGAGCAAAAAGTGTTGCACAGGCTAAAAGTTGGAAACATTGGGTTAAATAAGCTGATATACTTCGGTTTATGTGCACTACGCACCATTTACTTTATTTCCGTTAATCCTTACCGCTATCCTTGTAAACTTGCGATGTTGCGATTCACAACCTGCCACGTCACTCTTTGCACTTCGCACTGCACACCATTTAGTTCATTTTGTTAAGTCCTTATTGCCATCCATTTAAACTTGCGAAGTTGTGATTGCGACATCACACATCGCAACTTTTACTGTCCATCGCACTCTACCATCACACTCTTGAGTTCTTTCCGCTCCAAAGAAATTTGCGTCATATTCTAAGGTTTTATAAGGTTTTAACCCTTGCTTTCCACTTCTAGGTCTCATTTCATGCGTTAAGCCCTCCATTACCCCTATTAGCCCTTTTCTTTCATCCAATAAACACTCTTTTTAATTAGAATTAATTCATGGATAACTTAGTTGCATGAATATAAGCATGATAGATAGACCATAGGATAAATAGAGAGCATTTAGACGATTGGCCAAGTTAAGTGTGGTTTAGAATTAGTTTCCTTTCTGGCATTTATTTTCAACAATATAGTTTAGTTTCTTTTCAGTCATTTCCTTTTCTGCAAATTAAATTAGTTTAATTTTTGTCATTTCTTTTCAGTGATTTAATTTAGTTTCCTTTTGTCATTTCCTTTCTGCAATTGAGTTTAGTTTCATTGAAGTGTGACAGAATTCACTGAGAACCCTTAGAAATAGCACCCTTTCGTAAAGCGGAAGAGGATGACATGAACAAAATGCATTTGCTGTGTATATAGCACTATCACCTCAAATTTTGTACAAACCTCGGGTTGATAAAGTAAAGTAGGGTAGCCCTTGGGAGTTGCAACACTCTTGGTACAATACTAGGGCTCACCAGTTACAATTTTTTGAAAACAAATATACACTACTTGCATAGTCTATTAAGATCCATAATGTAGCGTAGGTGGTATGTTGTTGTGTTTGCATGGGGGAGGTTGCGAGGTTGATCCCAACCTCCGCTCAGCCTCCGACATAAAATTTTTACGACGATATATATATGCATTTCGACCATTAAAAATAGCCATATTTTGGCCTTTGTGATGGGGCACGTGGTGGTCCCTGGTTGCACCATGTGTCCTCTTCCCATTGGCTCATTCCACCAGCCAATAAAAATGCAACAAATCACCAGACTCAACAACCAATCACAAAATGACAAATGTCACCACCTGATTTGCCTGGAGGAGCCTTTGACCACTTTGACCAACTGAACAGTCACTTGCCACATCAGTATTATGGACTGCTGACTCAGCAGTTGCATGTACATTTTTTTTTTCAAAATTTTACCTGTTTGAGAAAATGGATAGCAAGCTCTAAATTTCACATACGAAGTCTGTTTTCGATGAAACAAAGTACGCCCGATTCCCGACGATGATAAATTCATGGTCGTTCAGGTTCTGAGAGATTCTGAGAAATTTTATTTTTGAGCTTAAATTTGAGCTCCTGATCATATCTCCCCACTGAAAGACTTTTGGTCTCCAAAATTTCATTTTCATCTGTTTAGAAATTGAAGGTACACTTCCAATCAAAGTTTGAAGTGCCCTGACTATTCTTTTTCATACTGAACTTGAACTGTAACTTGACCAAAGGTTTCAAGTCGGTTGTTCTTCTCAACTTGTCCATGTCACTATGACCATGCATAACAACATCCTTCCCAAGAAGAATTCAATGGCGTTTATCCGCAAAAATTATTACCGAGGATAAAATCCAAAATTATTTGACATAAACCAATAAAAGTTTCACATGGCGAATACTTGTAGAAATTGAGTGTTGAACACATTTGTAAATACAAAATATGTTGCAACTACTCATACAACATTTTTCAAAATTCTTTCTAACATAATCAAAGAGAAATTCATTTTACAACATGGATAACTTGACACCCAAATTTTCCATTTCCATTGACTAACAACCAAGCCAAACTAGTATAAACATGCTAAAGAAAACACTGTTGCATGTAAGTGATTTATTCATGAATTATCACTTTTACAAATTACCCACTATGGGGATATGCAACTAGTGCAAACAAAGACTTACTATCTTCAACTGGAAAAATAGTCCAAATAGTTCTTACCTAACATGGTAACTGAACCCTCTATTTGAACTTTTCCTTCTTTTGAAGTTGCTTCATGGATGGTTGCATCTTGCACCACTTTTTATTTTGTCACTTCCTTTTCCGGTGCTTGCATGACTTGCTTGCCCTTACTAGGATGAAGTTGTGGAAACAATTTCCAACACTTCTCGATCCAATGCCCACTGATATTGAAGTGAGTGAAAAAGTTCCTTTGAGCTCTTCTTGGCTCACATGCCTTTTTCTTTGATTGAGTTTTCCCCTTCTCGTTCTCAATCTAAAGAGACATAAACATCTTCTTGATGATGGATTTTATTCTATTGCAGTCATCTACACAATGGTTAGAAGAAATGCAAAAAGTCAATGGAGACATTCTCCTCAACATGTCACTCAAATTAGCAGGTTGTTTTCCTTTAGGAGAATCATTTAAATGAATAAGACGAGTATACCTTTTCTTGGCGTCCTTTGGCTTATGCTTCCTAAATGATGAACTTGCATGAAAAGAAGAACTTGAATGAACTTCTTCTTCAACTTTTTCATCTCTCTCTGGAGATACCTTCAAGTCTCTTTTGTATTTGGAGAACCAAGAAGGTACTAGTTCCGGATGCAAAGTCCAATAACTTGCCTTCTCATGTTCTATTTTGTGGCAAAAGGTACATGATACATAATAGTTGTCATCAGAAGACCATTCTTTTGGTCCAACATAACCCAAGCCTTCATACTTAGGTCTCTATTTTACCTCTATTAGGTTCTTGATGCCTTGTTGATTCACACCAAGACCTAAGGCTTCCTTATAACCCATATTTTCCAAGAGCTTAGACCCAATACCTCTGTTGTGTCTTTCAAAGGTTTCAAAAGAATTTACATTAACAAATGCATGTAAATAAGGAGCATATGCATGCTCACCATTTGTCTCATATCTTGATTGAGGCACAAAGATGGTTTCATACTCCTTTCTGATTCTGAAGGTGTCCTCTTGGAATCTTTTTTACTCTTCTTTCAGCTCCTTAACGTGAGGAGTTGATTGAACCTCATCCTCCACATCATGTGGAAAAAAGGAACAAACATGTCCATCTTCCATCTTGGAAGGACTTTCTACATCAACATTTTGCATCAAATTTGTAGAAAAATATGAAGTTTCTAGAGAAGATGGTGGTTTATCACCATTATTTTTACCTTCTTCCTTCATTGGAGAATTTTCTCCTCTTGAATATCTAGAGCCTTCATCTTGCAGTTGTGAGTTCCTCTCTTCATAGAGGACCTTCACCATCTCTGACATGTCCCAAAAATCCTTTTTGAAGCTTTCATCTTTTTTCAGGATTTGTAGGCTCTCCTCCTTAAGACATGCTTATTGAAGCCTCAGGAATCTCTGGAGGTGAAACATTAGGTGGATCTTGTGGAATCTCTGGCCTCCTTCTCCTTGTTCCCACCTGGGAATATGCATCAACAAGTTTTCCTTCTCCTCTCTGGAGCTTTAACCTTGTAATAATTTTCACCCTGCAAGTAGTCAAACCCTCTTTGCACAAGAAATCACAAGCTAACAATAAACCTTCAGCTCTGATACCAACTTGATCTGAATGGAGGAGTATTAGTGAATGCTATGCTAAGTACCTCTTTCAAATTTTAAACATGTTTTCTTCTTATGGGCATATATTTGAACTGAATAGTAGGTTACATCAATGGTTTCTTTGAAGTGTTCTTCAATCAATATAATTCCATGAACAAATTGTAAAACATGAAATCATCAAATACTTGAAAATAAATGTGCATCAAACAACAAGAAAAAATCCATTGATGAAGGAGTTCACCCCTCCTGGGCTACATCTCTTGGTATGTCAACATGACTAGACCTCTCTTGTATTCGGTGTCAAAAGTACATATCAATTTGCTACCAATAACATGTGGCTATTACCCCTTCAAGGTAATGTTCTCCTACAAAGAACTCTCACAATATCAACAACAAAACATATCTCCTACATAAATGACATTATTTCACCGGTGATATCTAGAAAACCCTCACATACACCCTTCAATTCCACACTAAAGAATACAATAAAAGACTTCATGAATAAAGAAGTCAAGCTAGAGTTGAACCATGCAGATCACAAATGCTGTAGAAAATCTCTAACACAACTCCAATACCATGTAGAGATTAAATAAAAACTCTATAGATAAATGGATTCAATATGATCATGTAATGTACCAAAACAATATACTGAATCCTTCTACTATATTTTCAGAATATAAAACACGATCTCTCAATCACATGCAATAAAGAGAAAGAAGTAATCAATCACACAACACAAGATGTTCTTGGGGAAAGCACCTGCTCAAAACCCCTCTATCATATATTTTACATAGTCAAATAATCATGAAACAATACAATGTTATCTCACACCGAGAAAAGCCTGCATTCTACTGATCGTCTCACTTCAATTCTCCACAAAACTGTTTAGCAATTCTTAGGAAAAATTGACCAACACTTAGCCAATTCTTAGTCGTTCCTTAGCCCAACCTTGCTCATGCAATCCCTAGGTAATTAATCCCTATTAAATAGGATAATAAACCTTCCTTGATGATCCAGGTGGCTCCAGACACCCTCAGGAGACCAAGAGCTCTGATGATAGGTCAAAATTCAAAGTGGTCGAATTACTCTCGAACCAGGTTCAGGTTTAAGTACTCATCATCCTGATTCCAACGGTGTGAATGGATCTCCAATCCGAGCCCGTATGGAGAAGTTAGAGCGAGTCAAAGTTTTGGTCAAAGTTGGGCAGTGGGCCAGGTTTAAGTGTCCCACAAATTCACCGTTAACTGGCAGGGGAACTTAGCTCTTGAAAAGGGAAAAATTGTGGCCTCGTTAATTTTCCCAATGACCCTTATTTTTGTTAAAACCAAAATTGCCCATTTTGTTATGAAAAACAAAAAAATATATTAAAATGGGGTGGTAGGCCACCAACCCCGCACCCCCCCAATGACCATATTACATATCAAATAACAAATATGGGGCAGTGGGCCATGAACCCCACCACACCCTTCACAACATTGGTATATGTTCAGCTGAGTGGGTCAGGTCAGGGCTGCGTGGAGCGGACCCCAAACACCCGAGGCCTTGATTTAAAAAAATGACCGCCACATATATTAAGAAACGACATATAACACCACCGTTGACCACAGTCCACCGGGGGTGGAACGGTGCCGGCGGGGGTCGAACCCACTCGGCCCACATGGCCAGCCCTCGAGTGAGCGGCACCACAATATAAAAAAATAATCGAATATAACATAACGATTATATGTTGAAATATATAACACACCAATGCTAACATTCAAACCACAATCGTGCACCAAATTTGGGGGAGGCAAGATTTGATCCCCTGACCTCTCCTCCTCTGTTTCTCCGCCTTAACCACTAGGCCATGGGTGGTGGCTTTGTAAATTTCACCACCCCGCCACCATATAAACACATTATATGCACAGTGTGGAAGAGGCAGAATGGAGGAAAAACAGAATGGGACAGAGGAGCCTGAGAACGGAAATGAGAAAGGGGTTCCATACAATGGAACCATGACACAGTTCCAGGAGGTAGAATGACGGCACAAAATTCGAGACAAAGAATATATCTTTGATGCCCAAAGATTCTTTGGGAGGTAAAATTTCTCTTTGTCGAAATGCATTCAAGTTTACCATCATTTTTCTCAGATTTTCACAGGGAAGGTAATGGCGAGGCCAGATTCTCATTTTGAGCAGCAGATTTCAGATTCCCAGTGGAAGAGAATCTTCGAGAATATTGAGTGAATATTCTAGATTCCTTAGAGGCCAAAATTCACCGAATTCAGAATGAGGTCAAATTTAAACTCACTCATCTCAGAATTTCGCAAGGATATCAATGGTGAGGTCAGATTCATATTTTGAGTTGTAGATTTCCACTCAGCCGTGGAGCAGCATATTCGAGGAATCTAGGGGGAATATAAAATATTCCCTATGGCCAAGATTTCGACAGTGTTATAATTCAGAAAATTGATAGTCGATCCTACACCTCTCAGCGACATGAATCCAGCAGTGCAGTTAGATTTTCCATATGAGCCATATATTCTTCGGCCATTTTCCAGATTGGAGTAACGGTGTCCAATTTTAGAGTGTGGATAGTCGATTTCATGCCATTCGACACCATGACTTCGATGGTGCATTCAGATCCAACAACTGAGCATCCTATTATTTAGCCAACATCAGAGTTGAGGTATATGTAGCGTTGTTTCCATGTAATTCATTGATTATTGTTGTGAGATGTTTTATTTCATGTTGATTCCTGTTTGATATATGATGCGGAATCCTAATGTTTATGTCATGTGATATGCATTCATCATGGATGTTCATTTATGTTCTGAGATCCATTTGTTGCCTTGATGGCGAGATACTCTAAGTCACCATGTGTGAGGTTGTCATGCTGATGGGAGGTTTATTATGACTGAAAGTTCCTTGTAGCGGAATGTCTCGTGGAGATACTTTGCCACTCATGTAAAGTGCACATCTCCTTGTATGACAAGTAAACAACGCCCATGTACATCATCACCTTTTCCAGAACAAAATGAATTGGTCAACACCATCGAGACACCGAGGCCCGAAGACGTAGTCCACACTAGACGAACTCCGTTATTAAACGTCTTGAGTTTTTGTTGTGTGATTGTTGACATGTTTTCCTCTTAATTATATCTGCACATGTGTCCATTAATTATTTCATAAAATGAAATTATAATACATCACATAAGTAAAATATCCTGGGTAAATCCGGTAGCTGACGGACTTGGATTAAGTGGTATCAGAACGGTCTTCTTGCTGATGTGAATTGCAAGCATGAACCATTGAACGTGAAACAATGGAGGATGTCAAAGACATGTATGAGGCCATGTTGAGGACATCTGAAAGGGTAGACATGTATGAAGCTTATAAGAAACAAGCAATGGATAACGTTGAGTTGAAAAAAATTATACAAGAGGAGAAGGAGGACAATAAGAAATTGCAGCTTCAATTGCAAGCCATGATAGAGGCATTGGAAGAATTGAAGCGCAATGAAAAAAGTCTTCAAACATATCATGATGTGTTAAAGACACTCCTACGAGAAGAGAAAGAGGATAAGCAACAATTAAAGCTTCAGCTACAAGCCATGACAGAGGCCTTGGAGGAAGTGAAGCCCATCGAAGGTTTAGAGAAGCCCTCTTCACCTATTTCAAAATCGACAATTGAGGTAAACAATGTTGATTTCGTTTCATTTTCATCTTCACATGATATCATTTCTATTGGCAGTGTGGAGATACCCATTATAGAAACTGGCATGAGACTCCTTACTAAGATGGGGTACAAAGGAGGAGGACTTGGTGTTAATGGCCAAGGCATAAATTAGCCATTGGAGGTTGTGCAGAGACCTCGATACACAGGTTTGGGGTACACTGAAGGAGAATGCTCAAAGGTGTCGGAATTTTCCACGAAATTGATGAAAAAGTCGAGGAAAAATAATGATGGGAACACTTCACCATCATCCCATGGAATTGTGTATTGTAGTGAAAGACCTGAGGCAAGCTCTCATCACCACGATCGCACCAGAGACCACAAGAAAAGGTATAACAAGTCTCGATATTCTCAAGTTCATTTTGATTATAAGCATGTTGATAATCATGGACATAAGTCATGGCATAGAAGAACTTGTCATTTTTTTTGTTTACATAACCATGTCATTGTTGAGTGCTGGAAGAGAATGGCAGTGTTATCACTCAAAAAAACATGATACATTATTTGACATGGTCATAGAGTTCATTTTTCAAAGGTTTCCTTAAACTTTTCAAGTTAGGAAAATTTCAATTTTTACATGTTTGACCTATTCTAAGGTTCAAACCCAGCTTCATTTACATCATGTCATGTCCCATCAGTCATCATTAGGTGTCATATTTCATTTCCCAAGTGTTTAATTTCAAAAAGGACACTTAAGCTAGTTTTACCTCTTTTCGTAAATTTTTACACTGTGAAATAACAGTTTTCGCTACAAAACTGCCTAATAGTTTCGTAGCGAAACTATCAAAAAATGAACTAGCTACGCTACGAAAAAATATTTTCATGCATGTCTTGTCAAACCTGAGGTGAAGTGTCAGTTCATCATTGGAGGATTTAGGGTGGAGGTCATTCGAGTCTCTTATGGTTAATTCAAAGGTACATAGCCACGTCTGAGGTCATCATTACCCTTTTGGCATGTATGTGTCATGATTAAAGCATGAACTATCATTTAAAACATAAAACCTTACCCTAAGCTGCTATTTGTCATTCAAAATTCATTATTGCATGTGAAGCATCTCACTTTCACTGTTTGAGAGCTGCCTCACCACACCAAGCAGCTTGCTGTCCAATTTATCTTCACAAGTGTCACCTTTTTAAGAGGGAAACTTAGTTATAAAAGGAGATGGTCATGCACAAGAAAGCATACAAAGGTGGCTCTGTGGATAATATAGAAGCCCATGGACCTTAAGCTATTCGTGTAGGACCCTAGCTTTGTTGAATCATGCATCAATTTAAGTTGTTTGAATTTCTGCTGGAGCTAATAAAGAAATTGCTGTGTTTTTGGACTATTTAAGCAGTAAGTTTAAAGAGAGGATTATGGATGAATATAGATGAATTTTTAGATACTGAGAGAGTTCATTGTCAAGCACAGAACAAGGAAAAATAACCTCTTTCACTTTTCTCACAGATGCTATCAATTGGGAGATATAGGGATGTCTTTGGGCCCTATTTTCAGAAAATAGAGTTTTCCTGTTTTATACATGTTTTTCAAATATAGATTCTGGATAGCTGGAGATGGTATTTAAAAAAAAAAGAGAGTTTTTTCTTAAAAACATTCTGATATACAAAAACCTCCTCCAGTTTTGCAAAATCTATCTGGGATTCAAAAATATGATTTCATTTCTAAACTATAAATTCTGTCTTTTTAGGTTGTTTTCGTAGCGTGGTTCATGCTTGAAGCCAAAAAACACTACGAAAATTCCTGTAGGTGCATTTTTCTTTGAAATCCACTTTTATGAAGAGTTAAGGAGGGAAATTGATATTATTTAGCTCTTTTTACCCAATAAACATGCCCACGTCAGCAAAGAGAGCTAACAGGTGGCAGAGGTTGGCAAAATGAAATATGCTACTAAACTACACTACAAAAATTTATGTAGCATCATTTTTGCTTCTAAAGTCAGTTTTTTGCATGATTCAAGGAAGGGGATTCATGGTGGTGATATGTCATGACATGATTTACATGATGGAACAACAAATAATTGAAAAAGATTGATGAAAATACTACTTTTCTCATGCTACCAAAACTCGCTACGAAACTGTCCTGTTTTCGTAGCGAGCATTTGTTAAAGGTTTTGGAGCATCTTAATGGAAGTTTTGGACATTTGGACTCCTCCAACATGTCATGGGATATTATCATAAAATATTTATGAATCGAAGGAGGTGATATGAAGACAGGTCACCAGCCAAAGAAAATTTGAAGATAAGGGTCAAGCATTCCTAAAAAGTAGGGTTATGCTCCACAAGTCTAGGAGAGTTTTTAATATGTAAAGTGTTAATGAACTCTATCATGAATCTTTCGAGCATGTGATTCTTATTTTGTAACTATCATATAACTGTTTCACAAGATAAGGTAGAGTTGTAATAAATAGGAGTTAGAGTCCTATTAGGAAATGTTTTCTCTAAGGTGTAGCTGTCAGTTTTCAGTTAGAAGTCATGTATTTCAGTTATGTGATGTGTCATAGTAGAATTCGATGGTCTAAGCCACCAATTAGATCATATTTATTGTAAAGAAGGTCTATTTAAAGACAAGGCATTGAAGTATTCAGGGGTTGGAATATGTTATTGCTAACTTCTACTATTGTAAACAGGTTTTGATCAGTAATAGAGAGTGGCTATTGGTTATATCATTCACCTGAGATTCATTTGATATTTTCATGAACACTATTATATGTATCTTATTAATTTCTGTCAATATATTAATATTTGATTACTCAGAATTCGTGCTTTGCATGCTCTAACTTCCTTTGAAGCATTAAACTATTGGATATATTTCTCAATGTCCTAATTTCAGTATCTTAATGTTCATTATTTAGAATTCATGTTTCTCATGCTCTGACTTCCTTTAAACATTTATATATTGAGTAAATTCTCTGTGTGTGTATTCTACTTTCATTTAAATATCTACATGCCTCAGCTTCCACAAGGAGAGCCTTTTTCATTAAGATCTCTATCACTGACTCCATAGCCCAATGGTAGCAAGCTTTCATCTTTTCAACCTGCAAACATACAAAACCAAGACATAATTCATAGAGTTATCCATCTAGTACTATAATTATTTAATATCATAAAACCCCCTTGAGAGAGCCCTCTTATACTGAAGAGGCTAAGCTTCAGTCAAAATATTTTTTGAAATAGTTAGACTGAGTTGTCTGATCAACAACCAATCAAGTAAAATTTTGGTGATAACATTTTGGTGCGTCTTGTGAGAGTCTGAAGACTAATTTCCTGAATTTTTGTGCAAAAAAGTGAAGCTGCACTCTTGGAGGTAGCAGGAGCTCAGAATCTTTTGAGGCTACATAACTACCTTGATGATGCCATTGTTGAAGAATTTGAAATTTCATAGATTCATGGTGATTCCACTGGATTTATGAAGAACTCAAATGTTTCCATTCTTGTTTCAAGGTAGGCATGTGTATATTTTTCAAGAATTTATGGCTTCCCAAAACCTTTTCCCAAAGATGAATATTTTTTAAGGAATGGTCCAAAATTTAATTGGGAATATTTGAGTTTGACCTTGAAACATATATAAGATTTCCGTGACTTTACTGAGCTTCTTAGAGTTAGACATAAATATATTTTCATCATATTGTTCTATGATTCATTTCAAGGGAAATGTAAACATTGGATTGAAAGCTTTCCTGTCAGATCTATTAATTCATTTGCAGAGTTTTGGCTTATTTTTTTGGAAACATGGATGGAGAGAACAGAGTTGATGGTAGACTCTCCTTCCATTCAAGGTTTTAAACAATGGAATGATGATCACACTAATGAGGAAGTGGATGAAAATTTTTCTTTGTCCTTCTCTTCTTATTTAAAGTCATTTGAGTGCAAGTCAAAAGATAAGATTCAATTTTTGGATGAAGTTGCTAAGAACATTGAGAAAGACATTGAAGTTTTATAAGATCAAATTCAATCCTATAGTCTACATGATCAAGATCAGTCTTTTCAAAAGTTTTTCATGCCAGAACACAAAGAGAACGTGTTGCTACCTTTCTCTTTTGAGATTGAGGAAGAATACCTTGTTATCAGTTTGATAGCCCACAACTGAAATCTTATGTTGCTAAAGAAAGCATATATGAGTTGTCTAAAACTGCTAAATTTCTTGGGGATTATCAAACAAACTATGTCCTTTATGATCCTATAGCTGACTACATGAAAGAGTTCTACAGTCCAAATTTCCAATTATGTTTTCATTGTGAAAATTAGATCCATTTTATGTTGCCTTGGTAATTTTAGTATCCTGTTTACTTTTGGTTCAAGTGCAGTCAAGGGGTTCAAGTATTGGATCAACTCATTGATAGGCTTTATTGGAGGTTTCATGTTGCTTGAATCAAACATGAAGATTGCAGCTATTAGGGTAGGTAGGAGTGTGTGTGAATAAGCTCAAAGAGAATGAGCACCTTTTCAGTATGTACATATTTTGTTTTTCAGCAGTAATCATCAAACTTGAGCCCAAGGAGGAGGCCATAAAAGTTTGAAGAAGGCTTGGCAAATTTCAAAGTTTTTATTTCCAAGAAGATGGACAGCACTGGAACTATAGGTTCTTTGGTGTACCACAGGGGCACACCATCCCAAGTGGAAAATTTCAATTTTTACATGTTTGACCTATCCTAAGGTTCAAACCCACCTTCATTTAGGTCATGTCATGTCCCATCAGTCATCATTAGGTGTCATATTTCATTTCCCAAGGGTTTAATTTCAAAATGGAACTTAAGGTATTTTTACCTCTTTTCGTAGTGTTTTACACTGTGAAATAGTAGTTTTCACTATGAAACTGCCTAATAGTGTCGTAGAGAAACTGTCAAAAAATGAATTAGCTATGCTACGAAAAAATGTTTTCATGTCTTTCTTATCAAACCTAAGGTGAAGTGTCAGTTCATCATTGGAGGAGTTAGGTTGGAGGTCATTCGAGTCTCTTATGGTTAATTTAAAGGTACATAGCCATGTCTGAGGTCATCATTACCATTTTGGCATGTATGTGTCATGATTAAAGCATGAGCTGTCATTTAAAACATAACACCTTACCCTAAGCTGCTATTTGTCATTAAAAATTCATTCTTGCATGTGAAGCATCTCACTGTCACTGTTTGAGAGCTGCCTCACCACACTAAGCAGCTTGATGTCCAATTTATATTTACAACTGTTGACTTTTTAAGAGGGCAACTTGGTTAGAAAAGGAGATGGTCATGCACAAGATATCATACAAAGGTGGATTTGTGGATAATATAGAAGCCCATGGACCTTAAGCTATTTGTGGAGGACCCTAGCTTTGCTGAAGCATGCATCAGTTCAAGTTGTTTGAATTTCTGCTGGAGTTAACAAGGAAATTGTTGTGTTTTTGGACTGTTTAAGTAGTAAGTTTAAAGAGAGGTTTATGGATGAAAAGAGATTATTTTTGAAATAATAAGAGAGGTTATTTTCAAGAACAGAACAAGGAAAAATAACCTTTTTCACTTTTCTCACAAGTGCTATCAGTTGGGAGATACAGGGATTTCTTTGGGCCCTATTTTCAGAAAACAGAGTTTTCCTGTTTTATACATGTTTTTCAAATACAGATTTTGGACAATTGGAGATGGTATTTAAAAAAAATAAGAGGTTTTTCTTAAAAACATTCTGATCTACAAAAACCTCCTCCATTTTTTCAAAATATATCAGTCGTTCGGAAATTTGAGTTCATTTCTAAACTGTAAATTCCGTCTTTTTACGTTGTTTTCGTAGCATGCTTCAGGCTTGAAGCTAGAAAAACCCTACGAAAATTCCTGTAGGTGTATTTTTTCTTTGAAATCCACTTTTATGAAGAGTTAAAGAGGGAAATTAATATTATTTAGCTCTTTTTACCCAACAAACATGTCCACATCAGCAAAGAGAGCTAACACGTGTCAGAGGTTGGTGAAATGAAATATGCTACTAAACTACGCTACACAAATTTCTGTAGTAGCCTTTTTGCTTCTAAAGTTAGTTTTTTCATGATTAAAGGAAGGGGATTAATTGTGGTGATGTGTCATGACATGATTTACATGATGTAACAACAAATAATTGAAGAAGATGGATGAAAAGGCTACTTTTCTCATGCTACCAAAACTCGCTACGAAACTGTCCTGTTTTCGTAGCGAGCATTTGTTAAAGGTTTTGGAGCATCTTAATGGTAGTTTTGGACAGCTGGACTCCTCCAACATGTCAAGGGAGCTTATCATCAAATATTTATGAATCGAAGGAGGTTCTATGAATACAGGTCACCAGCCAAACCAAATTTGAAGATAAGGGTCAAGTATTCCTAAAAAGTAGGGTTATGCTCCACAAGTCTAGGAGGGTTTTTAATATGTAAAGTGTTAATGAAATATATCATGAGTCTTTCGAGCATGTGAGGCTTATTTTGTAACTTTCATATAACTTTTTCACAAGATAAGGTAGAGTTATGTAATAAATAGGATTTAGAGTCCTATTAGGAAATGTTTTCTCTAAGGTGTAGCTGTCAGTTTTCAGTTAGAAGTCATGTATTTCAGTTATGTGATGTGTCATAGGAGAATTCAATTTTCTAAGCCACCAAGAAGATCATATTTATTTTAAAGAAGGTCTATTTAAAGACAAGGCATCGAAGTAGTGAGGGGTTGGAATATGTTATTGTTGACTTCTACTATTGTGAATAGGTTCTGATCAGTAATAGAGAGAGGCTATTGGTTTCATCCTTCACCTAAGATTCATTTGATATTTTCATAAACAATGTCCTATGTATCTTATTACTTTCTGTCAATATAATAATGTTTGATTACTCAGAATTCATGCTTTTCATGCTCTGACTTCCTTTCAAGCATTAAACTAATGGATATCTTTCTCAATGTCCTACTTTTAGTATCTTAATATTCGTTACTCAGAATTCATGTTTCTCATGCTTTGACTTCCTTTGAACATTTATATATTGAGTAAATTATGTGTGTGTGTATTCTACTTTCATTTAAATATCTACATGCCTCAACTTCCACAAGGAGAGCCTTTGTCATTATGATCTCTGTCACTGACTCCATAGCCCAATGGTAGCAAGCTTTCATCTTTTCAACTTGCAAACATACAAAACCAAGACAAAATTCATAGAGTTAGCCATCTAGTACTATCATTATTTAATATCATAAAACCCCCTTGAGAGAGCCCTCTCAGACTGAAGAGGCTAAGCTTCAGTCAAGAACTAGTTTGAAATAGTTACATTGAGTTCTCTGATCAGCAGCCAATCAAGTACAATTTTGGTGATAACAGGCAGTATGAAAGAGTATGAGGCATGAAAGGCCTTATCCATAGTAGGGAAAGAATTTGGTTAAGGAGGTATGGAGGAAGAAGACTCATTGCAGTTATTGCGACAGAAGTGGCCATCAAAGAGCCACATGTTGGAGACTCCATCGAGAGCAACGTCTAAAGGACAAAGCATCCGTGCAGAAACCAGTCAGTGAAAATGTTCAACAAGCAAACCCACCACATTCATCATGGTTCACTCTGTTGAGTAAGAAATGTTTTTTGTAGGTGTATTGGTCTTAGTTTTTAAATCACATGTTGCAATTTAAAATGTAAAAGTGATGATCTATTTTCCATCACTTTTGAATCAACAATGATGTTTTTGGCCTTGTATTGATAGCTGGGGTATGGATTCCATTTTAATGTAAACTTGACCATCGAGTATGTGTTATAAACTCGTGGTAAGTATGGGATGTTTGGGTCATAGATTGGTCACTTAGTTAAGCATGTAATTTTCAAAATATTGTACTACAGGTTTGCAGAAGATGCAAGTGTCGGCTCATCACTTATGGCTTTGAAGGACAAAGGTAAAGGAGAATGAAGGGTGACCTTTTAGGACATGTGTGGTGTAGACAAGGTACAAAGAAGTTGTAGATAATGATTCATGCTTTTGGTGGACCAAAATCTCTATAGTGGGGAGGATTGATCCAGGTGGCTCCAGAAACCCTCAGGAGACCAAGAGGGATGATGATAGGTCAAAATTAAAAGTGATCGGATTACTCTCAAACTAGGTTTAAGTTGAATTACTCGTCAGCCTGATTCCAACGATGCGAACAGATCTCCAATCCGAACCTGTATGGAGAAGTTAGAGCGAGTCAAATTTTTGGTCAAAGTTGGGCAGTGGGATAGGGTTAAGTGTCCCAAAAATTCACTGTAAATCGACAGGGGAACTTAGGGCCTCGTTAATTTTCCCAATGACCCTTATTTTATTTAAAACAAAAAATGCCCATTTTGTTATGAAAAAAATATATATTAAAATGGGGTGGCGGAAAACCAACCCCACCACCCCCCAAACGACCATATTACATATCAAATAGCAAGTATGGGGCGATGGACCATGACCCTCGCTGCAAGGCTCCGCAACATTGGTATACGTTTAGTTGAGTGGGTTGGGTCGGCGCTGCATGGAGCAGACCCTGCCCACCCGATGCCTTGATTTAAAACAACGACCACCACATGTATTATGAAACGGTGTATAACACCACCATTTACCATAGTCCACCGGAGGCGGAACGGTTCCGGCGAGGGTCGAACCCGCCCGACCCACATGGTTGGACCCCGAGCGGGCGACACCACAATATAAAACAATAATCGAATATAACATAATCGTTATATGCTAAAATATATAATGCGCCAATTCCAACATTCAAACCACAACTTCACACCAAATTTGGGAGAGGCGAGATTTGATCCCCTGACCTCTCCTCCTCCAGCTCTCCACGTTAACCACTAGGCCATGGGTGGTGGCTTTGTAAAGTCTGCCACCTCGCCACCATATAAACACATTATATGCATAGTGTGGAAGAGGTAGAACAGAGGCATAACAGAAGGGGACGGAGGAGCCCGAGAACAGAATGGAGAACAAGGTTCCATATAGTAGAACCATGACACATTTCCAGGAGGTAGAATGATGGCACGAACTTCGAGACAAAGAATATTCCTTTGATGCCCAAAGATTCTTTGGGAGGTAAAATTTCTCTTTGTCAAAATGCATTCAAGTTTACAATCATTTTTCTCAGATTTTTGCAGGGAACACAATGGAGAGTGTAGAAATTTGAATAACTGATATGTTATCCACCGAGATTCTCCTGATCACACACTATTTTAGCTTCATGCATAATACAGAATCTCTTCATAATATCCAATAATTCTAGGATAGACTCTTTCTGAGCCAAAATTGGTCAAAATTTTCTCAGGTTATGGTCTCATCAATTTTGCCTAGGAAAACTCCTCTAAAACAAAAAATGCCCATTTTGTTATGAAAAAAATATATATTAAAATGGGGTGGCGGAAAACCAACCCCACCACCCCCCAAACGACCATATTACATATCAAATAGCAAGTATGGGGCGATGGACCATGACCCTCGCTGCAAGGCTCCGCAACATTGGTATACGTTTAGTTGAGTGGGTTGGGTCGGCGCTGCATGGAGCAGACCCTGCCCACCCGATGCCTTGATTTAAAACAACGACCACCACATGTATTATGAAACGGTGTATAACACCACCATTTACCATAGTCCACCGGAGGCGGAACGGTTCCGGCGAGGGTCGAACCCGCCCGACCCACATGGTTGGACCCCGAGCGGGCGACACCACAATATAAAACAATAATCGAATATAACATAATCGTTATATGCTAAAATATATAATGCGCCAATTCCAACATTCAAACCACAACTTCACACCAAATTTGGGAGAGGCGAGATTTGATCCCCTGACCTCTCCTCCTCCAGCTCTCCACGTTAACCACTAGGCCATGGGTGGTGGCTTTGTAAAGTCTGCCACCTCGCCACCATATAAACACATTATATGCATAGTGTGGAAGAGGTAGAACAGAGGCATAACAGAAGGGGACGGAGGAGCCCGAGAACAGAATGGAGAACAAGGTTCCATATAGTAGAACCATGACACATTTCCAGGAGGTAGAATGATGGCACGAACTTCGAGACAAAGAATATTCCTTTGATGCCCAAAGATTCTTTGGGAGGTAAAATTTCTCTTTGTCAAAATGCATTCAAGTTTACAATCATTTTGCCTAGGAAAACTCCTCTAAAACAAAAAATGCCCATTTTGTTATGAAAAAAATATATATTAAAATGGGGTGGCGGAAAACCAACCCCACCACCCCCCAAACGACCATATTACATATCAAATAGCAAGTATGGGGCGATGGACCATGACCCTCGCTGCAAGGCTCCGCAACATTGGTATACGTTTAGTTGAGTGGGTTGGGTCGGCGCTGCATGGAGCAGACCCTGCCCACCCGATGCCTTGATTTAAAACAACGACCACCACATGTATTATGAAACGGTGTATAACACCACCATTTACCATAGTCCACCGGAGGCGGAACGGTTCCGGCGAGGGTCGAACCCGCCCGACCCACATGGTTGGACCCCGAGCGGGCGACACCACAATATAAAACAATAATCGAATATAACATAATCGTTATATGCTAAAATATATAATGCGCCAATTCCAACATTCAAACCACAACTTCACACCAAATTTGGGAGAGGCGAGATTTGATCCCCTGACCTCTCCTCCTCCAGCTCTCCACGTTAACCACTAGGCCATGGGTGGTGGCTTTGTAAAGTCTGCCACCTCGCCACCATATAAACACATTATATGCATAGTGTGGAAGAGGTAGAACAGAGGCATAACAGAAGGGGACGGAGGAGCCCGAGAACAGAATGGAGAACAAGGTTCCATATAGTAGAACCATGACACATTTCCAGGAGGTAGAATGATGGCACGAACTTCGAGACAAAGAATATTCCTTTGATGCCCAAAGATTCTTTGGGAGGTAAAATTTCTCTTTGTCAAAATGCATTCAAGTTTACAATCATTTTTCTCAGATTTTTGCAGGGAACACAATGGAGAGTGTAGAAATTTGAATAACTGATATGTTATCCACCGAGATTCTCCTGATCACACACTATTTTAGCTTCATGCATAATACAGAATCTCTTCTACCATTGATCATCACATGCGGAAATAAAATCAATTGCATGCACACATTAAAGCCATAAAAATTCACACATATAAACACAGTATTTCATGGGAAAGCTTAAAGCTAAAAACCCCCAACTATCTGTATATTATACATGTCATGGAGATCATGTAACAATCATAGTACAAAGCTCTTTGCAAGCTCTCATGCACTACCTCCCTTGCTACACACTATCAAGCTAGATCTAGCAAAACTCATGCTCCAACCTTTATTCTTAGCCAGCAATGTGTTCTGTTAATTTTATTCAATGTTGTAGGATGGTCTCTTTATATAGATAAACCACTACAGATTGAGCTGCATTACTCCACCTGTCTGTGTGTGTTGCAAATAACAGTGTAATCTGGCCCAGTGAATTATTGTCATTCACTATTTACCTTGCTGGCCATGGTCTCCTTTGAAACTATCCTTTTGTTGCAAGTTAAGCAGTGTATTCTTTAGTTGATTTATGAATTTATAATTAGTGAATTAATTAATAATTAATTCACACCACTCTCACTAATTGTGTCTATTAGTTAACTTGGATACAAAAAGCTCAACTATGTTTAGATTAGTTAAACTGAATACAACTCCACTAACTTCCTCAATCAACTCCACCAAACTCTCTCACATGAGTTCTAATTGAAGTCTTCATGCAATAGCTTCACTTAAACCCTAGGAAAAGCGTATTTCCTTCTGTCAGCTGCATGTGCCACATCCAGGCATCAAACTGAAGTGCTTCAAGAGAATAAGATAATGTTTATAGTCCAAATATTATTAAGAGCTAATAATATTTGACTGTTCTATTTTTAGCCTGGCAGTCTAAAAATAGAAACCACCCATATGTCTAAAAATAGAGGTCCATCTATTTTTACCAACATGACCAACCATCCATAAATAGCATCTCGCAACTTATAGATCATGATCCATATGTCTAAAAATAGACTTTGCAACAAAAATCACCTGTGTGGTCCCCCACCTAGTTTAGGTGATCACTTTCCAACTAGGATCAGGAAAGATGTTTCAGGATGCCTCCTTCACTGTTTCTTGTTGCCATCTTCAACAGAGAGGTCTGATTCACCTTTTGAGCAGTGGATTTGCATATTCCTAGTAGAAGATAATCTTCGAGAATCTTGAGGGAATTTTCCAGATTCCTTAGAGGCCGAAATTCGCCGAAGTTGGAATGAGGTCAACTTTATACTCATTCTTCTTAGAATTTCGCAAGGATCTCAATGGTGAGGTCAGATTCATGTTTTGAGATGAAGATTTACAGTTAGCTGTGGAGTAGCATATTTGAGGAATCTAGGGGAATCTAAAATATTCCCTACGGCCCAGATTTCGACAGTGTCAGAATTCAGAAAAAATTGACAGTCGATCCTACACCTCTCGGTGACATGAATCTAGAGGTGCAATTAGGTTTTCCATATGAGCCATATATTCTTCAGCCATTTTCCATATTGGAGTAACGGTGTCGGATTTCAGAGTGTGGACAATCGATTTAATGCCATTCGATGCCATGACTTTGATGGTGCATTCAAATCCAGCACCTGAGAAACCTATTCTTCATCCAAGATCAGAGTTGTGGTATATGCAGTTTTTTTTACATGTACGTCATTGATTATTGTTGTGAGATGTTTTATGTCACGTCGATTCCAGTTTGATGTATGATGGGGAATCTTGATGTTTATTTCATGTGATATGTATTCATCATGGATGGTCATTTATGTTCTGAGATCCATTTTTTTCCTTGATGGCGAAATACTCTTGGTCACCATGTGTGAGGTTGTCATGCTGATAGGAGGTTTGTTATGTGTGAGAGTTCCTTGTAGCGGAACATCTTGTGGAAAGACTTTGCCACTCATGTGAAGGGCACATCTCCTTGTATGAAAAGTAAACAACGTCCATGTACATCATCACCTTTTCCATCACCAAATGAAGCGGCGAACACCATCAAGACACCAAGGCCTGGAGATGTAGTCCACATTGGACGAACTCTGTTATTAAATGTCTTGTGTTTTTTTTGTGTAATTGTTGACATGTTTTCCTCTTAATTATATTTGCACATGTGTCCATTAATGCTTTGATAAAATTAAATTCTAATACATCACAGAAGTAAAATATCATGGGTAAATCCAGTAGCTGATGGACTCGGATCACTTGACTGCACAATCCCTATGGAGCCTTCCTATGATTTTATAACTGCACTTGGGCAGTTTGCCAAAAATAAAATTGATAGTTTACTTCTCTTTAACCTTTGTCTCAACTGGGTCTTCATCATAATTGACATGCATGCACCTATTAATAGTGAATCATCAGTTACTTGGTAAATCACTACTTGTGAATTAAATCTATTTTAATTCACTTGATCTTCCACTAGCTCATCAAATAGTTAGAACTAGTTAAATCGATTTTAACTCAATTAATGTGAGTTAACTGATCACACTCACACCACAATAGTGCTACAACTGCAACTAGACCCTGTTAATAATAGGATCACTCTACATTCCTATCCTCTAACCCTCAACTCGAAATTATTGAGCTAACTAAGTCTATCAGACTTAGTTAACTATTACAAGTTGTTATGAGATAAGCTTACAATTATTTTTCCAAATTATTTTAAAATTGGTTGCACACTAATGTGTCACTAAGACCCATCAATGTGTGACCAGTGATCCCACACTAGTGTGTGTGAAATTTCTTGTTGTTTCTGAATGCCAATTTCACTGTTTCTTGTTGAAAATTTCAACAACTACTGCAAAAATTGTTTAGGAATTGGGAAAAACCCTACAAGGTCTTCTCCTTGCTTAACAACTTCCAAAACTGCTTCAAACATCTGATTGATCCATACACCTTACTTGTCAAACCTGCAATATGACACTGAATATGTGCTCAAATGAATAAACAAAGGTTACCAATGGATTCACAACATCCAAAAACCCCTAAGTACCCTCTTCTGGCTCTTCAAATGGTCTTCAGATGAAGCAAATGTGGCCTCCTCTTCTAGTGGTCCTAGGAATATTTAATATTCAAGCTGGAAATCAGTTCCAGAAGTGCTCCTCTACCTCTGAAACCTGCACCAAACTGTTCATAATATCCAATAATTCTAGGATAGACTCTTTCTGAGCCAAAATTGGTCAAAATTTTCTCAGGTTATGGTCTCATCAATTTTGCCTAGGAAAACTCCTCTAAAACTGGACCAACTCCAGTTAACTCCTCCAGAACTGGAGTTCCGCTGAAAATGGCGGACTCCGCCAAGATAAACTCGAGTTAATTAGTGGATAAGCACAATTTAATTTTAATTAAGTGAGAGTTAGGCACTAATGGAACGTTTAATTAAATCCTCACTAAGACTTTGGATTAGCGCTAATAACTACGATTATGGGTTAATAATCGTGTTTAAATTTTTTAAACCCGCTCTTAAGTCGGACCTCCACCAGTGGTCACAACACAAGATCACATGGATTGGGGGCTGGCCCCCGCTCACCCTCGCTGTTAAAATGTTTTGAAAACAAATTTACACTGCTCACATAATCTATTAAGATCCATAGTGTAGCGTAGGTGGTATGTTGTTGTGTTTGCGTGGGGGGGAGTCTTGAGGTGGGCAAACCTCCAACCTAAATTTTACACAAATATATATATATATATATATATATATATATATATATATATATATATATATATATATATATATATATATATATATATATATATATATATATATTTATTTATTTATTTATTTAAACCATTTAACATGGCCATATTTTGGCCTTTGGGAGAAGACACGTGGTAGCCCACAGGCACCTGTGTCTCCTTGGCAGCCATTCCACCAACTAATAAAAATGCAACAAATCACCCAACTCGCAACCAAACACAACATGACAAATGTCACCACCTGATTTGCTCTGAGGAGCCTTTGACCACTTTGGCCAAATGCAAAGTCAGTTGCCAAGTCGGCAGTACGGACTACTGACTAAGCAACTGCCTGTCCCTTTTTTTTCAAAATTTTACCTGTTTGAGAAAATGGACAACAGGCTCTAACTTTCACATACAGAGACGGTTTTCGATGAAAGGAAGTGCGCCGAATTCCCGGCGACGAGCACTTCACAGTTGTTTAAGTTATGAGTGATTCTGAGAACTTTTTTTTTTGAGCTTAAATTTGAGCTCCTAATCAAGAATCAAAAGAATTCCCTCCTTTTAGCTGTGAAATTTCTCATCTTTGAGATGCATTGCTAGAGTCAATTTCAAGATTGCAATCTTTAAGCAATCCTTCTCCACACTTGAGCTTAGATCTGGTAAGTATTCACACTTGTAAATCTTGTCAAAGCTTGCTCTTATACGAAAATTGATATGAAATTACTAACTTATTTGCAAATAACTTTATGTATGAATTAGATTAACTTATATTTTAAAGCTTAATGTATAATTGAAAGGCTGAATTGAAGGAATGAACAACAAATAATAATAGAGACAATAAAAAGAGGTTGATCATGGAGGTCACCAATCTTGGACTACGTCTTTAGGTTTCTTCCAAAGAGTAACTGATCCATTATGAGATGCAAAAATAATTTTACATCCACTCGGTATCCAACCTGTAAACAAACTTGCCTATAGATCTAATATAGAGGTTGTGGCATTCCAACAATCCAATTTCCATTCTCGGGTTGCCAAGGAATGTCTTCAAAAACCCACTTTCTATAATTTACATAGAAAATAATTCTAAAATAAATCTATTTAAAAACCTTTCCAAGACTTGTGCTCTTGGTGCAGTGGAAAATGTGTATGGTTTATATCAAACAGGTTGCAAGGTTGAACCTCCACCCACTGGGATTTTTAGGATTGGTAATATTTTATTTAAAATATAAAATTAACGTCTCATTATAAAAAGTTAATTGTTGGTGTGTTGGTTAAATTGTTTGGCCGTTAACACAAAGTTTGCAAGGTAGACCCCTATCAACTGTCAATTTCAACCTCCTAGAGAAGAGTTAAAGCTTAAATAAGGTTTGTTTTGTTTCATTTCCAACAAATAGTCATCGACCCAATGGTAAAATCTTCATTTGGTTTCAATGATATTGGGGTTTCAAACCTGCTCGGTGAATTTTTAGCAAATCATATCATCTGAACCTCATATCTAATTTGAGGCTGCCACATGACAACTCTTAGTCAGGCCACATCGCAGCTACATAATTATCCTTCCAAATCATCTACAATGTCAATACTACCACATCAACATCTGTACATTCTAGAAAAATGTGACATATCATCTATACTACCACTTGTCATGTCAATATTTCCACCTATCACCATCTGTATTACCATGTGTCAGGTCCTAGTGATGCCATATGTCAAACCTACACATATTTTTGGACCTTATGGAATGTTTCATCTTGCATATCTCACCTATTTAACTATTGGAAGTTGGTCATATTTCTCATCAGGGTGTCTTGATAATGAGACACACTAGTTAGCTTGAAAATAAGACTGAAAAAAATAATGTGATGGGTCCAGAAGTATTATACCTAAATCTTTTTGCTTGTTTGGCCAAAAATTCAGTAGGCCATAACTTTATCATACGATGTTCGTTTAGCCTCATTCAAATGTCATTGGAAATATCTCAACGATCTCTTTGACATGGATACATTTTCATTAGCATTTGAGACCATTAATTTTTTTCAATTGTAGAGATACACTTACATCGATTGTTGTGCGCGATTTTCAAGATTCTACAAGTTCTCCTCTTAAGTAGGTATTAATAGGTGACAATGTTTTAACCACTAATTTTCCTTTGTAGAGTTGGACTTCATCATAATTTAAAGACTCTACAAAGTTGGTATTATGCATTATTGTCTCATTGATATTTATTTATTTATTATTGTTTGGATTTGGTGTAGGCTAAGTATGTAGTTGAGGAGGTTAAGAAACTAGGTAGTATTGGTTGGTTGAGAAGGTGGTGACACTACTTGCTACTAAAAAGTTGCCTTTGGTTTCATTAAGCTCTCCAAATTTTTTTTGAGCAAATAATTAGATTTTTTGAAGATATTGATAAGGAAAATACATGTGGCTAACAATTTTGGGAATTTAGATATTGTCACTACTACAAGGGTGGAAATCGGTTTTGCAAAGGTTGAGAGTGCCAATTTTCCAAGGGATTAAATTGATTATTCCAAGAATGATTGAAATACTGAGGGTGTTCATATGGCATACCTTGAGTTATAATGGTATTCATTTCCTTCATTGGTTGATAAAGCAAAATTACTCCACATTCTAATATAATCCTTCATATAAATCCTTCAAACCTCGCAACTATGGGAACTGATGGATTTCATGATTGTCTTTGAAAATGTTGTGGACTCCCATATTCTTCCATGGGAATTTGTGACAAGCATATTTTTTGTTCACTTTGGGAAAAAAATACCAAATCTTTTTAACTTTCTCTTTCTTCTTCTTGAATTGGAGTGTATCAAACTATAATGTCGGTGAATGTAAAATATTTATATTCGTATCTTCTAGTAGATTTCCAATTTCTACATTTGTTAATCCAATTGTGGTCCTCTAATTCCTTTGATTACTTTTCCCTTTTTAAGAGCATATCTTAAGTAGTTATTGCGAACTTTTTATTATCTCATTATAAGTGCATTTGGAAATATCTCCAGATAAGATCAAATTTAAATGTTCCATACAATCATCTCTCACTCCTCTGAATATAATTATCTTAGTGGTCTTTTTCAATCATGAACTTGTTAGATATATTGTAATTGAAGTGAAATATATAAACATAATCTTCTAATGATTCATCCTCTCCCTAGGTTATTCAAAATATTTCATCCCTTAAGTTTCTAAAGTTTCAATTTCTCTATATTTCCCTATAAATTATTCTTCATAGTTTCCCATGTTTGAATGTTATACCCATCTAGTCCCATGAACCATCTAAGAGATATTTCCTTAAAAGTAGATGGTAATGATTTCAGATTTTGGGTATTATTATTGTAGTCATATATCTTGCAAAGTACTTCAAATTCAAATGGGAAAGTGTATAGGTACTTAGTGATCATTAAATGAAAACGGGGAAGAGTCGAGCGACCAAAGGGAGAGGTATGAAATAACTCAACCAATGGGAGAGGATGTGCAAGAAGGCTTGGACCTATGTTTATAGGATAGGAGTCTCAAAAATCTCTTTCTATTCTTTGTTTCTTATTTCCACCATTCCTACTATTTCATTATCCATGGTGAATAGATAATGTTAGGCCAATATGGGTAACTCCCCAATATATTTTTTCCATTAACGTGCAATCAGATATATACAATGGTGTAATCCTTCATTTAATTTTCCAAGCGTCCATTAAACTTCACATTATACTGATTTATTTATTTATAATTTTATTTGAAAACAAAAATATCAAAGGATTATGTGAAAAATTCCCCTACTTAAAGCCAAAGAGGTGTTTGTGAGCCCAATTATCATTCTAATTTTTTCAAACTTTTCTATTTCGAGAGCTTTAGTGAATATGTCTAAAATTTGGTCATTTGTGGAACAATGTCTCAAATGAATAGCATTCCCAGCTACATGATATTGAATCAAATGTTACTTTGTGTTTATGTTTTTGATTTTATCATGAAATCTAGGATATTTTTCCAACTTGATTACAAAATTATTGTCAACCATAAGAGGAATATAATTCACTTATAGCTCCTACAAATCTTAAAGCATATTCTTGAGCCATACAATATCCCTTATTTCTTCTAAAACTTCCACATATTCTATCTCTAGCATGGAATCTATTGGAAATGACTATTGGTGTGACCTCCACAAGACAGCTACTAATCCAAGACTCATGAAATAACCTAAAGTTGAAAATCCAAATTCTTTGTCTCCATCAAATTTTGAATCAGAATATCCAATAAAAATAAATCCATACACCTCTGAGTATTTTATTTCAGTATTGGGTTCCTTTCAAGTACTTTAGAACTATTTTTTGTAGCAAACCAATTTCATTCACAAGGCTTTTGCACAAATCTAGAATTCCAATACCAAATCAAATATTTGGTCGAGCAGTTGTGAGGTAGATAATACTTCCCACGAGTTGTCTATACTTAGTTACATTGATATATATTAGATAATTTATTAGTTTTCATCCATTTTTATGCTTTTGGACTGCAAAAATTGGAGTAATCAACTCATAGGACTATTTTGATTGGTGACTCCTAGTTGGACGAATTGGGGTTTGAACCTTCTAAAGGTAGTTTGAAGCATTACATGGAATTTTTTTGGGGGTAAAACTTTTCCACTTAAGAGCTACACCCCATAGCTATATTTTACACATAAATACCTTTCCAAGGATGTAAGAAATACCTCAAACAAAGTTTCTATGCAAAATTATATTACTCGGAAATTGACCTTCCTATTTTCACTACCATGATTCAAGAGGTGCCATGTCAACCCCCACTATTCAAGGAAAAGGGACTAACCACGTGATCATGATGAAGAAAAATCTATGAGTAAATATTTTAACTCTAGTTAAGAGTTGAAGGAGCCAAACATAACCATTATTAGGCTATTGGGTTGTGTTATAACTAGGCCACTAGGAGGAAAAGGGGCTCCATTCTATTTGAGTTCATTTTGTTCCATAGATGACAAAATTGGTTGAGAGAGAGAGAGAGAGAGAGATAGGGAAAGGGATTTTGTATTGTAGCATCCCATAGGCCACATATCTCATTCCTTTGTATTTGTATCCATTTTCATTAAGAGAAAGAGAGAAGAGTAGCCTTACATTCCAGCTAGGTTTTCTCTCGTAATGGTTTCCCATATCTAATGTTGTGTTCATTATAATTTGTGAGTTTTATTTCATTGTTATCTACTTTCCATATTTTATTTATCGCATGCATAAGCATAAAATAGTAATTAATGAATTTATAAATCTTAGAAAATATTAACCCTTATAGTGTAGAATTTGGATTTTCAAATATATTTAAGTAGATATATTGTGACGAATTGTCATGTGAAACATTCACGAAAATTTATAGATTATTCATCCTCCATTCCATTCTCCTGATGTGAGTTTAAAATTATATTCCATGTACATAGAGGATTGGACTCAACCATGCCAAACTTGTTCAAAAATGATTTAATATATTTCTTTTGGGAGAAGAATATGTATTTTGGATGTTGAGTCACATCAATTCCCAAGTAGTAGTAAAGATGTCCCAAGTATATCATCTCAAATCCCTTCTTCAATTCTTTATTTATGTATGCAATATAATTTTCATTATTCCCTATTATCAACAAATCATCTATATACAATACAACATATATAACAAATTTTCCAAATTTCTTAACAAATACAGTTGTATCATCGATATTAAATTATTTGAAATTCAACTTCAGAAGATGCTTAGTTAAATTTTCATACTAGTTTCATGGTGTCTGTTTTAGTTGATATAAGGATTCGATGAGTTTACGTACTTTATATTATTGTCCCTTCACAAAAAAAAAATTTAACTGAGACATGAAGACATTCTCTTTCAAGTCTCTATTCAAGAAACCAATATACACATCCATTTGATGAACTTTCCATCCATTCTAAATTTCCAAGGAAAAGAGAGTTTGGAAGGTGGCCCATTTTTCTATGGGGAAACATTATCCTACTTGTATGGTCTAGGTCACTCCACTAATTGAGATGGGGCTACATCAAGATTCAAATTTATAACTCTCTCAATCAAGTCACTCAAAGGGTGTTCCTAATCAAATGAATTGGTTGAAACTTCATGAGGGGAAGATGGTGCTTCAACAAGAGATTCTAGAGATTGATACAAGATAGGGTTCCCCCTTTCAAGATGTGGTATCTCATTATAAAATTCATGATATGTGTTTACATGAGTGAATTTATCCCAATAATCAAACTATTACTCGACAATATTTTTATTCATTGAAGATTAAAGGAAAATTATATTTCTCAAAAGATAAACTTCTTGTTTACCTTATCATAAATTCTATATGTCTTAGTGGTATATGAGTACCCAAAGAAGATGCACATATGTCTCCTTGCATCAAGATTTCTTCTTTGTTCCTTGGGAATCTAGGGATAGCAAGTGGAACCAAAGACCCTTAGGTGTATTACCGAAGGAATGCGACCATGGCACCTTTCATAAGGGGTCTTATTTCTAAGAGCATGAGTGTAAATATGTTTTTCACATACACTACAAATAGAATCGTGTCAACACAAAACATCAACTTCACATTTTTTAAAATAATAATAGTGTTGGGCGAAACTATTGTCATCAAATAATTTCCCTAACACAAATTATCAATCCGAGAGTTTCATAGAATTACAAAGCACATGCACTAGAAATGCAGGACTGAATTTAAACTAATTCTTTCGTCTCTGATTCAAGATGCAATAAACGACGGAAGGGGATCCTAACTTAGGAGAACCTGATTTCCCTTCCTCAACAATTCTACTCCAACAACATTAATTCAAGATGTAGTAAATGAAAGAAGAGGCTCCTAACTTAGGAGAACCTGGTCGTCCTTCCTCATATTACTATTCTTGAAAAGAGAGACTAAAGGGCAACGAGAGAAGAGGCTCCTAACTTAGTAGAACCTGATCGTCCTTCCTCAAAAATTCTACTCCAACAACATTACCACCGCATCATATAAAAAACTAGAATTGTGCTATTGTATAAGAGAACAAAACCATGTGAATAATAACCCCATGTCAACATATATTAATGAAGAAAATAATGAAAGTTTACAAAACCAAAAATTTTATTCTAGACCCTAATTCTCCCTATCAATTACATATATCTATTCCATATCAAAATGAAGAGAGAGCACTCTCTTTTATACATGAGTGATTTGAAAACAAGATAAGCAACTCATAATTAAAAATCCATGTTTCTCTCAACCAATATCCCCATAATTACAAAATATGATCCCTTGTGTTATCACTCAGATTGAACCTTAGGGCTGAGAGAGGCAGTCCCGAGGTAACCTCAAACCAAACTTTGGACTCTGTATCTAGCCCTACCAAGTCAGAGAGGGATCTCTCGATAAAATCACAGCCAAGAAGGCTGGATGAAAAATATTTTAGGCTAGCTAAGGAGTATAGGGGGTTTTGATTTTGATTTTAGGGTTTGTTGGTTCAGGAGAAGCCAAACAACTAAGGCAAGGAGATTAGGTCAAAATCTGTAGGGGTTTTAAGGGGAAAGGTAGGTAAAATGTTTATACATTGAAAGCTGATTGTGTGAGGTGAAAATACTGGTGAGGAGCTAGGGAAAGCATGTGAAATGTATTTTCCCTAAACTGAAGAAAATGAACAGATTATACTAAATTCCCCAAAACAGAGCATAAATACATATGGATTCTGCCTTTCAAACTTGAAATTTAGTATATTATAGACATGAAATGGTTTATGGAATAAAAAAAAATTGATAACAGATAGGAAACTATGTCTAAAACTCATACCACATGGATCCCAAGAAAATAGCTACAAATTTCTATTAATGTCCAAGACAAACTGATATATGAAGATGTCTCTTGATATGCCAAAGCTCCAAGTGAGTCCAACCTCAAAAAATGATTGAGAAAATATATCAAATAGACTTAAACCACTCTCCCTAGCCTCAGGGAGTAAAATCCATGAGAGGAGGAGTTGTTTCACCTACTCCCAAACAAGAATCTGAAGACTAGGAAAACTCAACAATTTGCCTCTAAAAGAGAGGAACTGATTCATTTGACCTCCTAGTAGACTTATTTGATGCATCTACCTTATATCAAAGTGAAAAAATAATATTTACATCCATCTTGACCATTTACATCAATAATTTTCACATTTACCCTATCAAAAAGTCAAAAACTCAAAAAATTGCTAAAAACAGTGAAAATTACCAATTCCTTGGTAAACGCACAGCGCCATGACAGAAAAAATGGCCTATCTTGCAGCCAAATTTTGGAGGCCTTCCCAATGTCCAAATGAACGCCATGATATCTCATTGGAAATTTCTTTGAGTTTATTTTCCAGATATGCTTTCACTTTCTAAAATGGTGTCCATCTTCCCTGTCAAAAACCTGTTCTCCCAAGACTGGTAAACGCGCAACACCAAGGCCAAAAATAGGGCAGAAACATGATTTTTTGATGGTTTTTGGCCTTTTTGAGGGACCAGTTTTTCTCTAAATATTTTGAAACTTTTTGAGGTTGATTCAATTGTCATTAGGAACATGAATATGCTAACCATTTTCCATTTGTATGGCCCAAAAAATAGCGTAGTGCTAGTGGCGCTACGAGTTTAACATAATTTCTGCATGCTAAACTGTCCCAAAAATCAAAATTTGCACCAAGTGTGCCAAAATTGGAATTTTTCTTGCTGATAAAGGGTTAGAGGCCTGAAGGGACACCTCAGCAAGAATATTGAGTTTCTCTTTCTCCTTCGACTCGGCCAAAGCCTGAATCTTTGCGCGGGCACATTTGAGCTTGGCCCTTGCAATCCTGTCTCTCATGGCATAGTGCTTCGCTATATTTCTCTAAATATCAGTGTCCTTCTTGGATTTCTATAAAAAGCTCTCCAGATGAAAATTGGCTCTCTCAAGCCAAGAATCTCTGTCTCTGTATGGCAAGCAGCTCACTTGGAGTAAGTTGCTCTGCCAATTTTACCTCGTTTTTCCTTTCCCGGGCTAAAGCCCTCTTTATTCCCATGGTCCTTAGTCCCTACCTAGGAAGCTGATCTTCCTCATCATCACTCTCATAAAATCTTCCCAAGGTCTCATCCAGCAAGGCCTTAGCTTTTCTGGCCTCTTTTTGAGCTTTGATTGCCTTGACCTCACTGATGATCTGCTTTGTCTTTAGCTGCTGATTCTCTAACTTAAGAAAGTTAATCACATTCTTTTCTCTACCAAGATTATCTTGAAACTCACTAATCTTGGAATCTTTTCCTCTGATCAATGCATTTGTGATCCTAACCTCATCATCAATGTCAATCAACTAAAACTCCTACTCAGTTTCATGTTTGTCCTCCTCCTTAACAGTGATAGGATCTGTAGCCTTTTCCGTGCCATTATCTACTTGTTTTGCTGATGAAGAAGGCATGGCCCCTTTCACATCAAGTAAAGAAAACACATGCATGTGGCCTCTCTGATATGTCAAAGGAAATGGCTCAATGTCAATCATTTTAGTGCCAGTTGTCTCAATGTCCCTTTCACTGCTTGATGCTCTAGTATCATGATATGATGGTGAAGGGCTATGGAAAGGTGATGCAGAAAGATCAACATGAGGTGAATGGATGTGAGTTGGTGGTGATGTATGAGCAGCAGGATTTTATGGAGAAGGGGATACGGGAGGATGAGATGATGAAGGAACATCCTGCTCATGATGAATAGATGGGGTAGTGAAAACCTCATTGGAAATGAAGGTATCCCATGGAATTTTTTTTTGTTGAAGCTGATGCATGACCACCATCTTGATGAGTGAATGATGAAAAAGGCTCTGCATTTGCTGATTGTAATCCCTCTTTTGCACAATGTAGGCCATCTTGTCAATGATACGAAAAAGATAATATGGTATGTGTAGCATTCTAACTCTAGTGAAATGCATAAGAAGATGGATATGGTATGAGTAAAGGCAGGAAAACCTCCCCTCACAAGTGAAATAATTCATTATTATCCTCATCATGGGCACATACTGGAACAGAAGATGAGAAAAAGGGAAAATGGACTTGTTGTGATCTTTATACCTAGGTTTGAGTTGTGGTTCAAAATAAATCATGTCCAAGTTTTCTTTTTTAAACCACCTCTCTCCCACACTAGGTATCCCTGTAGTAGCTGCAATGGAATTATTGGACATCTCAAATGTAACTCCAACAAGATTGGACTGCTTGTCATGTAGATTGATGATGAATAGTCTTGTTAACTCTGGGTGTCATATGGCCCAAGCCAATGTGTTTGGAATTTACCTTGAAAATATTTGAACTTTGAATCAAACAAGAGGGCCCAGTCACCTTCTTTGAATTTCTTTTCCTTAATGTACTTATCATGCCATCTAGTCCTTTGTTGTTGGACTATATTTGTTCTCTGGACTGCATCCTATCTGATCTCATCCAATTCATTAATCTGCTCCAACCTATGCTTTTGTGCTTTTGTTAGATCAAGTCCTAGCTGGACTGCCATTTTAAAAGTTTGAATCTGAAACTCTATGGGAAACAAGACTTGTTTTCCATAAACAAGTTCATAAGGAGTATGACCTGTTGTGCTTCTCCATGTAGTTTTATAGGCCCACAAGGCTTCAGGAAGCCTGTCTGCCCAATCTCTTCTATGTAAATGAACAGTCTTTGTTAGGATCCCTTCAATGACCTTATTAGTAGATTCCACTTGACCATTTGCTTGTGGATGATAGGGAGTATATTTTTTGTGTCTGATTTTGTACCTCTCCATCATTTGTTCCACTAGCCTTGATGTGAATTGAGCTCCTTGATCTGTAACAATTTCTCTCGAGACACCAAAACGAGTAAAAATATCCTCAAAAAGAAAATTAACTATAGATGCTTCAGTAGCAGAAAGTAATGGCTTGGCCTCTACCCATTTTGTAACATAATTAGTGAAAAATAATATATATTTCTTTTGTCTTGATGGATGACTAATAGGTCCTACAAAATCTAAAACCCATTTCTCAAAAGGTTCAATATGTACCTGAGGCTGCAATGACATCTCACCTGAAGGAGAAGGTTTCCCTACCATTTGGCAGCTGTCACACCTTTTGACATACTCTTTAACATCTTTAAAAAGGGATGACCAATAGTATCCTAAATGAAGGACCTTATAAGCTGTCCTTTTATCAGCAAAGTGTCTGCCACAAGGTTCATCATGACATGCCTTGAGGATCTCAAGCATCTCATCTTCTCAAACACATCTCCTAATGATAAAATTTGGACCTGTTTTGTACAACTCATTAGCAACCCATGAATATTTTGCACTATCATAAATGATCTTTCTTTTGTCTCTTGCATTCATTATTGAAGGAAATTTCCCTGAAACTAAATAATTAGCAATGTCAACAAACCAAGGAGTCTGAGTAGAAATTGCAAAAGATATTCATCAGGGAATTGATCTTCAACTGGAGTATTATCTTTGATGTTTTGGAGTCTAGATAGGAAATCAGCTACTGTATTTTGTTTCCCATGCCTATTTAGAATGGTAATGTTGAATTCCTGTAAAAGTAATAACCATCTTATGACTCTGCCATTAGTAATTGATTTGTTCATTAGATATTTAATTGCAGAGTGATCTGTGTGAACAAAAGTTTCATAGCCTGTTATATAGTGTCTGAATTTATTTATGGCATGAACAAAAACTAAGAACTCTTTTTCAATTACAGTATAATTTAAATCTGAAGGAGTCAAATTTTTACTTGTATAGTAGATGGCAGAATGAATCAGGTCTTTTTGTCCCAATACTACTCCTAAAGCTGTATCCAAGGCATCTGTTGAAATATGGAAAGGTAATTTCCAGTTAGGTACCCTTAAAATAGGTGCTTCAGAGATTTTTGTTTTCAGGGTCTCAAAGGCTAACTGGCAATCAGGATTCCACTTGAATTCACAGTCCTTGGTAAGTAATTTGAAAAGTGGAGATGCTATCTTAGTGAAGTTTTCTATAAACCCTCGATAATATCTTGTAAATCCTAGAAAACTCCTAACATCTTTATGACAACTTGGAACAGATAAGTTAGAGATGAATTCAACTTTTGACTCATCAACTCTAATCCCATCCCCTGAAATGTGATGCCCCAAAACAATTCCTTCAGTAAACATCATAAAACACTTCTCATGACTTAGTGAAAGATTTGGTTCTTTACATCTTTTTAAAACTTTTTCCAAGTTTTCTATGGCTTCTTCAAATGTGTTTCCATAGACTGTGAAATCATCCATATATACCTCTACACAATCATGTATTATATCTGAAAATATTCCTAGTACATCCCTTTGAAATGTTGCAGGTGCATTGCATAGTCCAAATGGCAATACTCGGTAAGCATAGGTACCCCAAGGACAGGTAAATGTGGTTTTATCTTGATCTTCAAGTGCTACTTGAATTTGGTTATAACCACTAAACCCATCTAAAAATGAGAATTACTTTTTTCCAGCTAATTTATCTAACACCTGATCTATGAAAGGTAGGGGAAAATGATCTTTAAGAGTAGCTTTATTTAATTCTCGGTAGTCAATACACACCCTCCATTTACCATTTTTCTTTGGCACAATTACCAAAGGAGAAACCCACTGACTATCTGAAATGAGATAGATAAAGTTGACATTTAACAATTTCTGCAATTCTTCTTTAACAATCTCCCTAAGATTTGGATTAATCCGTCTCTAAGGTTGTCTGATTGGTTTACAATTTTCCTCTATATAGATGTGATGATTGCAAGTCTTAGGACTTATCCCTTTCATATCAGTGTACTCCCATGCATATGCAGAAGAATGTCTCTGTAATATCTTGACTAGCTTTTCTTGTTGAGATTTCTCCGAGTTCTTGTTTATGTTTAAAGTTTTACCTAGAAATATCTCAATTGCAGAGCTGCCAAATTTATCCATGGAATAAAGAAACATCTGTCTTGATGATAAAAACTCAATGTTGGATTCTTCTTGAAATTGTTCATGTTTGTATTCCGAGGAGGATTCAAAATTTTCTAAGGTATTCAGAATCTGGCTATCTTCACTAATTTCTAAAATTGTGAAGAGAGGTTGTATGTCTTCTTCATCCTCAATCCATTGAGTATCATCTAATTTTGTAATTGTTTTTACTAGAGGATACAAGGTAAATTTCTTGGTTGAACTACCATCAGAGATGTACATATCACCAGATCTTCAGCTAATGAAAGCATCAGCTGTAGCTAACCAAGGCCTTCCTAATATAATAAGATGTCCTCCTAGATTATTCTTAGGAGTCAAGATCATAAAATCTACAGGATACTCCCAAGAATCTAGGGACACTGGAATGTCTTCTATTACCCCGTCAGGTTTAATCACATACCTGTCTGCTAATTGTAATAATGTAGGTGTAAAAAGAAGATTAGGAAGCTTTAGTTTATCCATGATTTGTCTACTCATGATATTGATTGCTGCTCCTAAATCAGTAAGTGTGTTTTGGATCTCAGTTCCATTGATGTGTATTTTAACAACTAGATTTCCTGGGTCTAGATACTTTGGAATGGCAATCTTACCCATCATGATATCTGCTATTTTTCCTGCCAGTTGAATTTTCTTTATCTCTTTGATTCTTTTCCCTGTTTTTTTCATGCTCAACTCCTTTATTGTTTTTGCTAAGATTAGAATTTCCTTGATAGCTTGTAATAATGGGATCTTAATACAAACATTCCTTAGCTCATCTAGGAAATCATAATTAGGCACCATAATTTGTTTTTCTACACCCCTATCAATTTGTAATCTTTCTGGAAAGGGAGGTGTAGAGGTGGATGTTGATGGCTGCTCTAATATAGGAGTTGAAATTATTGGTTATTTTTGTTTTGATTTTTCAATGTTTGGGGCTTGAAAATATGTGTTATCTTCAAGTCTTTTATTTACCCGTAGAGAATCTTCCTCAGAATTGTTTTGCTCTTGTATGATTACAGAAGGTTTCCTCTTTTCAAGTATTCTTCCAGACCTAAGTTGAACATAATTAAGGTCTAAAGGAGTAATCAAATAGGTTGGAAACTGTTGGCCTTCTATCATGTATGTGTTCTGAGGATTTTTATTGTTGGGGTTTGGTATGGGTTGGGCAAGTAACTGATTTGTTTTATGAGGAAATGGTAATGGAAGTGGTGGATTTTGATGTTGTGGATCTTGAGGATTTTGTTGAGGAGGGAAATGTGGATATGGTGGATAGGATGGTGGATATTGATAGTACTGAGAGTATCTTCCATAGGGATTTTGTGCTCCTTGTGCCCAAGTTTGAGATTGATTTTGAAATTGGGGCCAAGGTTGCTGCCAAGAATTCCAATTTGGTGGGAGTTGATTATACAGCTGATCATGGAATCCTTGTGTTTGAGGTCCTTGCCAAGGCCTGCTAGAGACAAAATTGAGAGATTCTGTGGAATTTGTAGGGGTTTCTTCTTGAAAGACAACTTTAAGACCAGGAAGTGAAGGACAACTCCTGGTCTCATGTTTTTCTGAACAAATTACACAAGTCTCTACTACTTTTTCATCCAAAGGGCACTCTCTCAAGGCATGCTTCTTTCTACATTTGGGACAAAAGATTGGTAAGGCATCAGATTCAACTTTTTTCTTGTTTTGTAACTTGAGGGTGTCTATTTGCTCACTAAGACTCCCTAAAATATCAGATTTTAATTCATCAAGCATATGTCCTATTTCTGCCCTACTTACTATCCCAGAAGTAGACTTACTTTCCCTTGCAAGAGCAGGGTCTCTTGGTCCTTTTACAGTTTTAGATTTCCCTCTTGAAAGGTTGATACATAATTTAGCTATTTTAGGTAATGTGAGCTGAGATATATCCCCTTTTCCCATCATATTAAGGATATCTAACCATTCATCCCTAATTTTCTTCAACAAGAGAGCTTTCAAAGTATCTTGGTCTAAGTTTTCCATTTTTGCCCTCTTGATGTTATTGTTAAACCTCTCCAACAAATCTTCCAGATTTTCATCCTCTTTTTGTAGCCTTTTAAACACTTCCTCCTTATGGTTGACTGGCATACAATAATCCAAATACCTCTCTAGAAATGCATGTTTCATGTCTTCCCATGTCCTAATAGAATTGTTGATCAAACTCATAAACCATTTTAATGCTGCTCCTTTTAATGTTGAATGGAATAGTTTAAGTTTTTGGGCATCTTGTAAGTAATCATAGGTTCTACATAGGACTTCAAATTCAAATAGGAAGGTTTCAGGATCTTCACTTTTGAGTCCATAAAAGTTTGGAAGGACAGAGGGTGAAATTTTTTTCATAGTTGCATTGGTTTCTTCATCTACTATAGGAAACCCAAAAGAGCTTTCCATTTCCCTTCTACCTCTTCCTCTGCCTCCTTCTTCACCTCTACCTCATTCTCCTTCTACACCTCTACCTCCTTCTCCTCTACCTCTACCTCGACCCCCTCCAAATAGTGTATGTTCTCCATTAAAGACTCCTCCTCCCCCTTCTTCTGCCATGGTTGATTCTCCTGTGGAAGTAGAAAAGTTTATGTCTCTAGTAGGGATTCTTGAATCTTCTTCTAGGACAGATTCAGTGGATGAAGTGGAAGGTCTCTCTGATGGAATATCTGATCTTAAGCCTTCTAGAAGTCTGTGATCAGTGAAGGATTGGATGTGGGTTTGAGTTGGAGGTGTGCTGCCTCTCGGTCTTGGTGGAACAAGTGATGTTCTAGGAATCAAGCTTCTGCTTCTTATGAATCTACCCCTTAAGTCTCTTTCTCTATGCATATCATTGTTTTTGGGAGGTAAGAAACAAGGCTACCTAGTTACACTTCCCCGACAATGGCACCAAAATGTCTGCTCAACTTAGTGTTCCTAAATTGATGTCATAAATTGTCAACCAGGGCTAGTAAATTGTTGAAGTGAAGTGCACTATATGTGCCTAGGTATCTTCTTCCTACTTCGTTGTGTTTAGTGTTTTTGGTTTTGTGTTTTTGTGCTAAGAGGAAAAGAACTAAATTGTTGGCAAAGAGAAGTTATTGGTCACACTAAAACAGAGCAAAATCTACTCTAAACTATGTATGGCACCTAAGAACAGAAAATGTTAATTCACCAATTGCAAAGCTTGACAAGGAAAGTAACTCATAACATTAACTCAGTCCAATTCATTTCATTAGAGGTATGTTGGAACAACTTGAGAAAATGATAAGTTTGATGCAATGAGGTTCTTTTAAGTAAACAACAACTTACAATATCACAGAGAAAATCTCATCCATAGTTAAAAATTTGTTGGAACACGTTGAGAAAAGATTATCTACAACATAGTAAGGAACTCTATGCTAATTTAACTTATGACACTAAAATCAACCCATTCTGCAACTCAAAATGTTACTATTAAGCCTTATTCAAGGGTTAGAGATCTCTTGGAATAGCTTTGGAAAAAGGTTGTTTGTAAAATTATGAGAAATTACAAAACAATCAAGACCTAAAAATAATATTACTAATTCTTGTCCATATGATAATAATGTGTTAGAAGAGACTAAGAACAAGAGAAGTTTGTAAATAATGAAGGCCTTTAAGTCGAATTTAACAGAACTAGAATACAACTAGCTAATAAAACTTGAAATGCAATGAACAGAACTGAACTAATACGCAATTAGCCTTCGAAATACTACAGCTCTATCTCATTCAGTGTTAGTGATATTTTGGAACAATTCATGAGAACAAGATTGACTGCACTATTCGATGTAAGTAAGCATAAAACATGAAGTTCAGAAAACTACCTAAATTAAGAACGAAACAGAGCTAAAGTTACTTATCTAAAAAATATGCACAAAGCCTTTCGGACAGTAGGGGCCCTCTACCATCGGATTGGCACACGAATCTCCTCAAGATTGCTTCAGATCATGTATTAAAGTTGTATTTCTTTCATTAAAGGAAAACGCTTCAAAAACAGAGTATTACAGTCTTGGACAACTTAACAACAAAACATCAACTAACTAACTGTCTCTCGGTTCACCAAGTTATTTTTATAAACAAAATACATAACTGTCATTGAGAAGAAATAGGGATAGGTGTCTTTTTCAATCAAAAGTGAATTAGAACTCTTGTTGAGGCCTCGTACTTTGCTGAAGACACTTGCAGATTCCTTGTCCTGGTAGAAGTCTACTTCTTAGTTTTGGTTTCCTCCATGTGCATAACCACTTGCAGATTTTTTCTCAGACTTCGTAGAGGGCAGGGAATGATGTAGGTGAGTTCTGGAATTCAACCATATGCGTTTTTCCTTTAAGTGACACATGTAACCTGTGTGAACATAAAGATAGCTGCGGAATATGCGACTAGCTACAGAATGGCTGCATTCTATAGCTAAGTCTAGTCAAAAATCACTACAACAACAAGACCACAAAAGTTTAGTAAGTCAGTTATTGTATGCATTCTTAAAGTGACTTTAATCAATCCTATTGATATTTTAAGCCTATAATTGATAAAGGACAAAGGAAATGAAGTGAAATTCGGTGAAATAAAAGGACATCTTTGGGGCTCAACAACAGGTATGATAAATAAAAAAAGAAGGGTAAGTAACATATTGGTCCTCCTTTTAAGATATTGAGGCACATGCCTATAATCCTAAGGACTCAAAGGCTTGCTCTTTGCAAATAATTAGCTATGTTGCAAGGATGGCATGCCTCACACAGAAGTGTGTTGGGAGTTATGTGAATCACAACTGATTCAATAGCCATGAAGCATCATAGAGGATATATGGCCCAAAAAATTCAAGGATGAAGTACGAATTCTACGACTTAGCATAGCCATGGACGGTGTCAACCCATATTCCCTCCAGAACATCAACTATTCTATTTGGTATATAGTAGTGATAAATAACAATATCCCCCCATGGTTGTACATGAAGAATGAACATCTTATGTTGGCTCTCATAGTCCCTGGTAGAAAACAAGTGAAGAATATGGATGTCTACTTACAACCACTGGTAGATGAATTGAAGGAATTATGGGATGGGATAAATGTATACGATGTATCAAGATGCATCGCAACAGAGAGGAGTTTTACATTGTATGGCATATGTGCTTACACGACACATGATTATCCAGGCTTAGGAATTTTATCTAGTAAATTACATGTTTAATGATTTGTTTATATACGTAAAAATATTCTTTCACATATTAGTTATTTAATTTGTTGTAATATTTTTTCTGATCTTCATGATATTCTTTAACGTGCCATGCATATTAATTGTATACAATAATCTCATAGGCCTTGTAACAAAAGAGTATTTTGGATGTAAATGTTGTGGACCTTCTCTGAAAGCTAGAAGGTCCAAGGACTTACGAAAGCCAGTGTATGATTGCTCCAGGGTATTCCTCCCAGAAGAACACCCTTATAGAAGAGCAGCATCTGCTTTCAATGGTAAACGAGAGAGAACCCAAATGCCTCCAATAACGACACCAACTGAATGGCTTAGAGCATATGAGAGAGAGAAGGAGAAGGAGTTCATAGAAATGTTCGATTCAAATGGGGAGCCTATGTTCGATGATCTAGAATTCTTCGACACCTATGTTGAGAAATTTACCATTGGGATCAAAAGGAAATCTATCTTTTATAACCTCCCATATTGGGAGCATCTTAAGATTACCCACTTATTATATCCCATGCATATATTTAAAAAAAATTCATCTTCTTTATGGAGGAACATATCATCGAAACAAAGTGACACATTGGCTGTTAGGAAAGATCTTATTACTTCAAAAACTAAAAAAAAACATTGGCCAAGATGATTATAAAGTACGGGATCAGAGGCAGGCGCTGGTCCCTCTAATTCATGGTTTTTCAAAGAAGGTGATATCCCATGGATTTAAAAAAAAAGATGATATTTCTTTGGCAAAGGAAGTTATAATGGGTGTGAGGGTGCCGACTTCATACGGGTCTTCACTACGGTGCTGCTTCACCGTGGATGGCCATTTTTCGGGGTTGAAATCACATGACCATTTGAATCTTCTAAGAGTACGTATAATGTCAAAAAGCATGGTTTTATTATTTGTTACATTAATAATTTTATCTGATGCAGGGATCATAAAACATAACTAATTTTGTATATTATTGCATGTGTTTATAAATTTGCAGTGTCATTATCCTTTGTTCGTGTATGGGTGTGTGAAACATGAATTTCCTCAAGATCTAGGACGTTCCATATCTAAATTATTTGCATTTGTACATTGGATCACGTCAAAGGTGATTCATGTGGCTAACATTCCACGGTGGCGTCAAGAGATAGTTGAGATTGTTTGTATGTTTGAGAAGGAATTGCCATCGAGTTTCATGGACTTACAAGTTCATCTTCTAATCCACCTAGTAGATGAGGTTGAATTATTTGGGGTGGTTTCTTGTCGTTGGATGTTCTTCTTAGAGAGGTCCATGAAGAAATTGAAAGGTTTTGTTCGACAAAGGGAAAAACCCGAGGGGTACATATCGTATGAGTCTTTCTATTATGACAGTGAGTACATCAAGCTGATCGAAAACAGACCAAGTGCGGTGATTTGGGACGATGAAAGGGATGACGACAAAAGAGAAGGGGAGTTACTCCAAACGAGTGGAAAAAAGCGCTTGTTAAAGAGTAAGCGACTTATAATTTTTCAAATTTGCACAAAGTTAATATTCATGTTGAACTTCGATATAATATATATTTTGATCTCTAAGTACTATAAAATGTCGGTTTTATTTCATCAGCGAATGTAGAAATTGAAACAATCAATAAATTCGTTCTTTACAATTCTGAAGCGACACAATCGTGGGTCACATTGTATGAAAAAAAGAGGATGAAATGGGATAGTGAGAGGAAATAATTTAGACGGTTGAATGGTAGAAGTGTGCCTAATCCTGATCATTTAAAAGAAAATATGCTAAAAATATGTCCCAACAGTTGGGTTGCTGACCAAGTCAAAGAGAAATACGGTGCAACCAGTCATTACCCGCGTGCTGAAGAGGATGCGCTAAACGTAGGGATTGGGTGCAGCAACTTGGTAATAATCTTTTTAATTTATCTGTAAATTTGAAACTTATAAGACATTTATCTTTCATATTTTAACTGTTGGGTTATTATAATACACATGACACTATGATTTTTTTAACTTTTTTATAATAGGTGCATTTGTTCCCATCTATGTGGGCATATGGACACCATTTTCGAAGAGAAAATGTCGATGCTGGAAACATCACACAAGACTGCGGAGTGGAATTTGAGTTCAATCAATCTAGTCGATCTAGCCACCGTGATCAAAACCTGGTATGAGGGACGTTAGGTTACATCAAAAAGATATAAGAGATCATTGAAGTGGATTTCTCTTCTTTCCAATGTGTTATTTTTAGGTACAAGTAGTGGGACACCTTTGATCAGAATAATGTAAAGGAATATCGCGATAGTAGGCTGATATGTACCAACTCTAAAAAGATGTGGGATGAAGCTAAGGAGCCCTATGTTTTCCCCAAACACTGAAACCAGGGGTTTTATTACCCAAATGTGTTGGATAGGGATTGGTGGTTCTTATTGACACATGACCCTAGATCAAAACATATTTTTCAGAACCGAGAGTGATCATGAGAACCGAGAGTGATATGGTACATGTGTTATTTCATCAATATTTATACTTTTTAAGATGGGTTTTTCAAAACATTATAATATGTATTTTGAATTAATTGGTAATTTGCATTGTGTTAATGTTAAAATCAATATTTCACTTGATAATTTGCAATTATGTTGATCTCAAAAACAATGGTGTATTGCATAAATTAGTTTTTTTTTTTTTGTATCTAAGATCATAATAAAATAATGATAATTCTAAAATACATGAATTTATTTGCATTATTTTTAAAACTTTATTATGTTACAATAATTCATATTATTCTAGATTTTTTATTTTACAATTATTTAAAATTTTACAAATTTACAAATTTTTAATTTTTAATAAAATCATTTCACATTAATACAATTAAAATTTTACAAATATTTTCCGTACAATTAGAATTAGAATTAGAATTAGAATTTTACAATTTCACATACAATTACAATTAAAAATACAATTACAATTTTAGAATTTTACATACAATTACAATTACAATTACAATTTTACAATTACAATCAATCCACAGTAATACAATTAAAATTGTACAAATATTTTAACCCCGATCGGGGTGCCATGAAGGGGAAGGTGGGAGTCGGACAGTGCCACGTGGTGGTGGATGTCTGACGGACCATCATGCACTAGGATAACTTGAAGGAGGTGGAGGTCCTTGCCACGATCATCATTTAATGAGAATGAAGAATGTCATCCGAACTCATCAAAGTGTGTTAGGCGGAACTTGGAAATTACGTCGGCAGTGGGGAAGTAAAATGTTTAAGGTAAGTTTCTATTGCCGTAAGGTTATTGCAACTCACACAGGAGTGCAGAGTAATCAGATTGACACTGCGAAGGAATGATTGCAGGGGGAAGGAATTCGGCAACGCTGGTGGCAGATAAATTGGTATGTAATGGTTTTCATGACTCTTACCTTCCAATTCGATTTTCCAGTTCCCGTTTTGGAAATAAAATAAGAAGGTCCTACGTGAATTTTCTATGAAAGGAATTGGCCTTATTCTGTATTCTTCTGTTCGTCTGGCTTTTCTACAATTGTATAGGTTGTAGGTCTGGATATAGACACCTGTTTTCGTAGCCCCCTTGTCCCTATCTGCCATAATCACTGTATTTATAAACTGCCTTGGTTTACTTTGAGTTTTCATAAGCTGCATGTATGTATGTTTTGGTATTTCTCTTTTGATGTCAAGAAAGGTCTGGTAATGGCTCTTCATATCTTGCAAAATTATAAGGGAGCTCAGGCTTGCATGTATTCTTTGAATATTTGGTCTGCTTGGAATGGTAACAGTAGGTCTAGTCGTCTGCAGTACCATGTTTGCTGTCAAACCCTGTTTTCACTTAAACACCTGTGGGTCAATGTATGGAAAGGGCTATGAAAGCATGCATGTGTTCTTAGTCGGATTTTAATCAATTATCTGATTCTGTCACAATATCAATGGGTTAATATTTGTAGTTGGGGCAATGTTTGCAATTGGGTCATTGTGCGTAAATGGTTGCCAAACCATTTTCGTGGGTAGAATTGTATTTCTTTTTAGTCCCTGTTTTCGTTAAGTCATTTTTGGATTACTATCGGGAATGGGTCCGAAAAGCTTGTCCTATGTGGTAATTTCGATTCTGGAAAGCAAATCCTGCTCGCTCTGATATTGGTGATTCCTGTGGCACTCATCAGCGTTTATAAGGTTCATGTTACTGATTCCTCTCTTTATACATGGTTACTATTCAGTTCTATAGGAGACCTTCTCTGGCAGGCTATAATGGAAAAAGGTCAAACAGGTAAACAAAAAGACACAAGTAGAGGCAAGAAAAAACAAATAATTCAGACTGCAAGACCAAGAAAAAGAGGTAGAAAGAGTAATAAGAAAATTTTGGAAAACATTGTTGATCTATATGATTTAGGAAACCCAATTCATATTCGAAATACTATTCAAGGTTGGGAGAGACAAAGTGATGATGAAGATGATGACCTCAAAGAGCAGGAGGCTAAAATGGATTTTATCTCCTACCCAGGAAGTACAAGAGGTCAAGTATCTTTGTTTCAACAATCAATTAAGATGTATTGGAAATTGAAATGTGTACTAGCAAAGGCAACGTCGAGCATGCAAGAAAGGGAAGGCAATTCAACAGTGATTTTTAAACTTCAGCAGATAAAATAGGACATTTGTGAGATGGCCAAGGCACAGATCCAAGCAACTGCTCGAATTGGGAAGATTGAGTGTCAGCTTCAAAGCATGCAGCAAGTGGAAATGCCAGGGTCTACTACAAAGGACCTAGCACCCGAGGATTCTTCCGATGGATAATCTTTCTTACTTTATAATATTTCATGTTTTTGGCAGATAATAGTTGTAGTTTCTATTTCATTTGCAACTGTTATGGACATAGTAAAGTGGTAAAAACAGTAAGTAGAAGGAAAAAACAATATAAGTTTTAGTTAGATTTTAACTCTTTGAGGTGGCCAACAGACCTGGTTTCCTTCAGGCAGGTTGAGGCTACCTTAAACAATAGAATATGTATAGCAACTTGCTCTTTAAAAAACAGAAAATAGAAAGGTACTACGAAATTTACAAAAAAAAAAAAAAATTACAAATATTTTACATAGAATTATAATTGTAATTAGAATTACAATTTTACAATTTCACGTACAATTACAATTACAATTAAAATTTTATAATTTTACATATATACAATTACAATTTTACAAATTAAAAAATTACAATTACAATTACAATTTTACAAATTTACATATATACCATTACAATTACAATTTTAGAATTTTAAAAACTATTAGAATTACAAATATTACAATTTTACAATATCATGATCATTTAATATTAAATTAATTAATAAACATCACGTTCATGATAACCATCGTACAAACATCATATTTGACTAAAAAACACATTCAAAATCGCTAACATGATCGTGATCATGATCATCTAACAAAACATAATTAACATTATATATTAACATCATCACAACACAAACATCAAATATACATCTCATGTCAAATAAATCATGCTATCACATACACATCTATCTGAAAGTTGCACATTAAATGAACATATCTAACATGACCTAACAATATACACATCATGATGATCACCAACATGTAAATTAAGTACAACTTCAACATGAACATAAAATACATGGACCATATATATATATATATATATATATATATATATATATAACTAAATAATGTCAAAATATACAACTGTAATATAAATGTCATGGATCAGCTAGTGGTACAACATCAATAGTAGTACTAGTCGAGGCATGCTCAGTCAATGTTGCAGCCTCGATGGTCGATGGTCCAGCCTGCTCATGATCATGAGTACTATTGGATGTTGCAGGCTGCTGACTGGACGTGGCCGATGGTCCAGCCTGATCTCCATGATGACTACTGCTAGATGTTAGTGGAGGCTACTCATCTGGCGCGATGTGAGGTGAACGATCATGAGATGATGAGTCGCTGCTCGCGGATTGTCAATAATGTGCTGCGTCTCGACCATGCCTATAAAGTGCAATGGTCCTCCTCAGCCACGTAACTAAGGTCGTAGCTCCTACAACATGCCGCATTAGGCTATACATGTCACGTGGCATGCCTCTCCACATCTGTAACATCCTACCATCAACCTGTATGTCTCTCATATGAGTGGGCCTGATGCTCACCTCAAGAATCAATGCAGTGAGTTGGTCGCCCAACTCCATCCTGTATCTGCTATCAAGCCGACTGCGCCTAGCAAATGGTGGTACCGGTGCACCAGCAGGAGTAGGTCTCTCTGCACCAGCCTCCTGATGATCCTCGGCATCTGGCATGCCCTGATCGTCATCAGGATCAACACCTAGATCATGTGGTGGTGCCGGCATGTCCTCGCCATCAAAAGACCCATTGTTTGCAAAATATATACAAGTACACAACAATAATTAGACAATTTCATTACACAATTTAATAAAAAAAAGTTAAATAACATGTTAGAATAAATTTAAATAAAATACTAATATTACCTCTATCATCCGGCGGCTTATCAGCTGTGAAGAGGATGTTGGCACACCCTTTCCAATCCAAACCCGCATAAAGACAGGGGACCATAATGAAGGATGCTCGTCAACACTGGCTAGCAACTCCAATGCATCATTTGATATCCTCACTAGAAACATAGTATCACCCTTCTTGGGCATCATCTGCCCCCACATGTGCATCTGTGCCTCGAACATCGGCCTACGAGGCTTTTGAACAAAAGTAGGCCTCGTCTTTGGAAACCTCTCAAAAAATAAACAAAAAAGCTTTGAAGCAAAAGGGAAGTTGACCCTCCCTTGTGCATGAGCATGACATCTATCTAAGGCTGTATAGAACTGCGGCGAAAAAATGGCAGACCACCTGACAAGTCGTGGCTTCTATACTAAATAATCAACATAATATAGAAGCAAGCAACTAATGCGTTTCCCGTCACCGGTGTTGTGTGAAATGGTCGAAATGAGAAGTGAGAGGCAACTCACCTCCTCACTACCAAATGCACCAATACGCAACTGACCTCCATCGACCTGAAAATTTGAAGGAGACAATATTGATGCTCCAATGTATCTCTGGGAGTACACTAACTGACTCCCTACTACATAGCCAGCTAGAACCTCTAGGAATGAGGGAAAATCCACCCCTCTCCTTGATAGCCCTGTAATGAAATATATATCCTCCTTTGTGGGTGTGTACCACTGGTTAAGACCAACCCGGAAAGATTTTTGGTGGGAAATCCACCTTCGGATAAGATGTCTCAAAAACAAACCATGGCCCTTTAGGGAAGTAGCCTCCTCATAGAACTTGAGGAGGCCTACCTGCCTTAGGAGCCCTTGGGTAGCTGCTGTAATAGGGTGAGGGTACGCATCTCTCTCCCTCTCTCGTGCCTCCCATAGGCGAACCACGTTATACTGGTCCGCCTGTTGTTGTTGTTGTTCCCCCTCTTCTCTCTTTTCACGTATCTGAATGATTGACATATTAAATACAATTTTTTTAATTAAATGAGACATGTATTTAGAAATATACATATATAATTTTTTGGAAAAACAAAAAAAAACAGTCGGTGCGTAAAAAAAAACAGTCATGCACCGGTCTCGGTGCGTCTTTTTATGGAGCGCACCAACGACGGTGCACCAGATAATATTCAATGCACCGGCGGCGGTGCTCCCGAAAATTTGTAGCACACCATTGACTATGTACGGTGTCAGGAATGCAGTGTGCTGACTAAAATCTACGTCTCGGGGCGTATAGTTAAGTCAACGGACCAACCTCCTGCCATCATTACATAGTCAACGATGCGGTATTTTACCAGGCCGCACTGTTGACCCTGTCGAAATACAGAAAGCGGTGCGCTGACAAAAATACTCATCCCGAGGCGGATATTTTAGTCAACGCACCGCGTTGCCTGTATTCCACTAGGTCAATGGTGCGGCTGGGTAACCAACAACACCGCACTTCTTAAATTTTTTTAAAATAACACGGTGCACCTTGGTTACCGCCCCAGAACTAGTGTGGATACCATTAGCACTGCTTTACCAGGTCGCACCGTTGATCCTGTCGAAATGCGCAATGCACTACAGTGACAACATTACCTACCCCAAGGCGTATATTTTAGTCAATGCACCGCGTCGCTGCTATTTAACATGGTCAACGGTGCAACTGGGTAAACGACCGCACCACACTTTTTTTAAAATGTTAAAATAACACAATGCGCCTATCGGCACCACCCCGGAATCGGTGCAGATACCGTTAGAACCGGTTGCGGTGCGACCTGTAAATTTACAGGCAGCACCACGAACCGGTGCGAGCCGAACGACTCAAACGCACCACGCGACAATTTTTTTTTCTTTTAAATGGTTAATTTTAAGGTTATTTGAAATTCTAATCCGCTAAAAGGCTTAATTATGGAAAAACAAAAAAAACACCTGTAAATTTGGTCGTCAAGGAGGCATATTGGCTGTAGAATTTTCAAAAGAAAATTTTTCCACTGTTTTGCAAAATTCAAGCTGGAGATTGGTGGGCAATGCACAGCAGCAGTGCGTGAAATGGATGCAATGGGAGCACCAATAATAATGTTACCGATGAAATAGGTAACCTTAATGTTACCTACTTTTTGAAGTATCAAGAAAAACACCTGATTTTGAAAAAGTGGCGATGCATAATCAAGAAAAAAAAATTTGAGCATGTTTTTGGCACTTTAAGTTTTTTTCATTTTTTTTTTTTTTTTTAATTAATTTTTTTTTTTTTAAGTGGTGTTTTTTATGTCGATTTTGAATAGTGGTGGTGTATCATCACCAACATTTTTTTATAGGATTGATTTTGACACTATAAATTTTCTAATTTCTTCTTCTTCTGTGAGATGTTTATTTTTAAGTGCATTTATGTACTTGTGTTTTAAAAATAAAAAAATAAATTTTTTTTAAATAAAAACTTGTAATGATATCTTCACTTTTTCACATACATAAAAGATGGATAAAGGGTCAATATTCTAAAGTTTATATTTTCTACATGTTTATGTATTGTTAAATAATTTTTCAATGCACATCAAAAAATTGTCGCTAAAAAACCAATATTTTGAACCATATGACAAAAAATACAATTTTTCAATATAAATACAATGCAAAAAATACACTTTTACAGAGTTTTTGTTGAAAAAAACATGTTAAATAAACTAATTTTTTGGGAGAATCTTAACAAAAAAACTTAAGAAAACAACATTTTTATTGAATTTTATGTCAAAAAATAATAGCAATCACACGTTTTTTGCAAAAAAAGGGTTGTTCTCATAAAATATCAAAGTCTAAACATTACAAGTAAAACTGATTAATAGTTCTAAAAAATAAGTTTTGTTTGCAAGAATAACTTAAACATCATCAACAATATCAACTAATACATCTTCAACATCATCTAGAACAACATTGATGGCTTCTTCCGCAGCATTTTCTTCTTCATTTTGATCATCACCGTCTTCTAATGGATCTTTCATGTCAGCAAATCTTCCAAAGTGTCCCTTTCCAATCATTCCATATAATGGTGGTTGAGGTTCCTTTGCTTTTTTTGCCACACGTGATTCATTAAAATCTCCTTTCCTCAAACTAACTTCTTGCTTCGCATCTGGAAGGAATTTAAGAGCGTTAATTCTTTGTTGAATAAATTTGCATTGAACTGGGTCTTTCTCAATGGCAATGCAATTTCTTCCTTTTAGTAGGCAACATGCTAGTGTTGTACCTAATCATCAAGCACAAAAAATAAGTAAGAAAATTAGTATGGAGACATAAAAAGTAAAAAAGACAATATTTAAATTTAAATTTGTATATTAAAACTTACCTGAACCTAAGAATAAATCCAAAACCCATTCTCCTTCATTTGAACATAGATCTATAAGATAGTTAATCAATGCTTGTGTTTTTTGATAAATGTTAACTATATCTCCTTTTGCATCTTTATCCTCATATGTTAGTTTTCTTACCACTGCATCATAAACCAATACTTGACTATGACTCTTCCCATCTACTCGATTCATAATAATATGTTTATAGCTATCGTCTTTTGTCCAACATTCAACATGGATGAACTCACAATCATTTATAATAGGCTGATCTTCGGAAGAAACAATATTTGACTTTTGCCTGTTACATAACATAGTAAAAGTTCAATTAAATTTTACATGAATAAAAAAATTTAGGAGGAATCAAACATACAATTTCAAAATCTTACCATGTAAGTTGCATCCTTGAGTTTGCTTTACCCTTAAAGCTTGTTAATAACATTGGAAACTGTGTGTCTGAATGAAATGTCACAAATCGCTAAAGTGGTGATGTTGTCACTTCTTGAAAACCTGTAACCACTTTACTAAAAGCTTGATAAGTATATGGTTCTCTATCATATTCAATGTCTGGGAAATTGAAACCATGAGGAATATCTGCAATAACTAGGCCATATTCCCTTTTAGGTATTAATGATGCAATGTCTTCACAGCCACCTTGTATTATTTGATATTGGACACTGTCGAGCCCATTCCAAATGTAATGATTAAGAGTAGGATCTAGTTCAACATTCATAAGACGCTTCCTTCTCATGTTCTCCATCTTAATTTTTTCAATAAAGCTTTTGAAAGTATCTGGTACTCCATTTCCATCCTTCTTTGACATCTTTAATGACATAAAAATATATATATAGATATGTATAAGTAATAAAATAAAAATAGTTAAAATATGAATAAAATAAATTTATAAATCAACATATCTTATTGAATGCAATATAAAACTCTTTTAGTGTTGATGTAGAACTTGCTTCGGGGTAGTTGCGTACAACATCATCCCAACTGTCTTCATTCAACATTTTAACCATGTGTTCTTATATTTTCATAAAAAAATTCTGACTGAATAAATCAAGTTAAAAACGTTAATATATTGACATGTATAACAAATTCTACCAACATCATTATGTTTTATTTAAAATAAAATTATAATGAAAGAAATAATTCAAGAAACTTACTTTTGAAATTCTGCACACATTTCTTCCATTGATAATTCACTCGACTTCACACGGGCTAATACTGATTTGACTAATTTATCATCCTTCACACCTTGCATTGTTCTCTAAGGTGTAATAGTCATATCCTCTGGAAGCTGCTTCATTTCAGGACCCCCCTTACTGTTGGTACATATCATGGGTTTACTCTTTCTAAATTTCTGATTTTTTATGGAAATATTCTCCCATCGTTCAAAAATCTCATCAATCAAATCCCATACCTCCCCAGTTCTAAATTCCAACTGAAAAATGTTATTTGTGCCTCTGAAGAGATTTGTATTCAATTTTCCATCTTTTGCTTTTTTTTCATCAATTTGATAACCTGTTTCCATTAAACATTCCTTTCGAAATGCTACACTAGCTTGTGTCTTATCCCCACGACATTTTTCTACGAATTCATTATGAATAAATCTGACCCTTTAGATGAAAGTCATTTTCATTATGTACTCATTATCTGCATTATGATCCCATGCCAATAACTTTGATTCCATTTCTATTAAGCCAGCGTAAATGATGCATTTCACTGTTTGAAAAAGATAGTTATTGGGATATTCTGCAATCAATTGTCTTTTAGCCTCTATTGAATGGTTTCTTCCAATTACATAATATTTATAATCAAAACATTTTGCCTTGTCAAATGCTTGTTTGTTGGGAACCTGACATGGATCGACAAGAACCACATAATCCACCACATGCGCATATGGATTGAACCTGAACAATGTTTTCAGATTATGTACATGTAGGTGATGGGCCTTTCTAATTTTATATTGAGATTGTCCTTCATCTGAGCCATAAAATTGGTTAACATTAAGCTCAAATGTTTGGCCACCAAGAATTAATTTATTCTTCCTCAACTCTTTTCGAATAGCATTTTGTTTTGTTTTAATAATGCCATCCTCTAACTCAGCACCTGGTGTTATGATTTCTCTACTTCTGTAAGAGCTTTCAATTTGTTCTTCACTGCTGCTCACGACCTTTACAGGTTCACCAATATTTGATTTCCTAGTCTTATTGGATAACATATCAGTTTTTTTATAAACAAGCTCTCCTTCATGAGGTACAAGAGAGAGATCTTTGGCAATTTTTCTTTTTGGTGTCTGGTCTATTTTCTTCTTTTGCACAATAGTTCTCATCTCCTCCTCACTAATTCTATCATAATTTTCTGTTTCATGTTCGACACCTTCAAAAGAAACATGTTTAAGTTTACTAGATTGACCCACCTTAGTGACTCTTGGTTGATCCCCTCTTTGTACCGTTGCAGTGTCACGAGCTATTGCTCTTTGCTTCAATCTCCTTTCCTCTGCTTTGTCTTTGTGGAAAGTTTTGATCACATCCATAACATTTGGCACCAACATATAAATACCATCAAACATGTTTGAAAGACTTGGAACAAAATCCTATGAAACAAAATAAAACATGTCAATGATCAATAATTTATAAAAAATTGAATCATCCTTACAATAATGCATAGAGGAAATAAAAATAAGCATACTTACAATGTTATTTGCAATGTTGCTTGCTATTTTTTCAGAAAATTTTGAAGTTATTTCATCTGTGTCGTACTTGACGATTGATAGACGATATCTAACCTTCTCACGTTTCTGAGCCTTCCTTACAAGAACATAAATAGTGTTTGTATTCGAGACCATACATATGTCTCGTACTCTGCCCATCACATCATATTGCTCATTTAAGTCAATCATACCACAAACCAAATAGATGTGTATATCAACCTCCGTTTCACTGTCTTCAAGATACCATGAGAAATCGGTTTTATCTATTTCCTCGGCGTTCTTCCAATCAGAAATAAGCTTTAATGAACTTGGTGCCCCACTTGCTTGACTTTTATTAGTGTGTGCAACAATATCCTTATTGCATCCAATAGTGTCCATAGTGCGTTCAGCTGCAATTTTAGATTTGGGAGTTGTATCCATAGTGCGTCGAGCTGCAGCTATAGATTTGGGAGTTGCTGCCGTAGATTTGGGAGCTGCTGCCCTAGGTGCAGAAACATTCACAGAAATCTTTTTTGATGCCATTTTCCTGATATATATATATATATATTAGTTAATGGAAAAATATTGCGGATAAAATAAATTTAATAAACAAAATTTATTTCTAAAACTAAATAGTTTGAAATTAAAGCAGTGAAATTAACTATAAAAATTTTCATTTAAAAACAAAATATTATAAATCATATGTATATATATCTATATAATATGTTTTGAATACATTTTATAAAAAAATTAAAAATGTGTTTAAATTGTATAAAATAATTTAAAAAAAATAAACTAGTATTTTCGAACTTCAGTTTGTGTTTAATATTTAAAAAAAAACAAAAAAGTTACTAACTATTTATAACAAATGTTATAATGTTATATAGTTTTTTTTTAATTAATTTATATTGTTATATTAAAACAAATGTTTTTTTTTTTTAATTTATTATATTGTATTTTTTTTTTAATTATATAATGTTTAAAAACAAAACATAATTGTTGTTTAATGAATTTTTTTTTGATATATATATATATATATATATATTTGTTATATTTTGAAATTTTTAACAATTATTATTTAATAATGTTTTTATTATATTATATAACAATTTTTTTTTTAATATTTATATATAACAATGTTTCTATGAACTTTTAATTGTTTTATTAAAACAAATTATTTAAAAAAAAAAAATTAAAGAACAAAATAAAATTAAAAAAAATCAAAATTAAAAAATGTTTTCTTAAAACAAATTATTAAAAAAAAACAAAAAAATTTAAAAAACAAAATTATTTTGCTATATCCTTAGTTGTGTAGGATCATGCATCAATAACTTCCCTTATCTCTCCAATATCTCTCTGAATTTCTTCGAACTCGATTTCATGGTCTTCAATTGCATCCACCATTTTTTTCCAAGTTTTTCTAGATAACTTGGACCTTATCTACCAATGTAGCCTCATCGTGGTTCATGGAGCCACCTCTTGTTTTTACCATTTTGACTTACTAATAATAGCCTCCATATGTGGCATTGCTAACACTCGCACAAGTTCTACCCAATTATCCCCTATACCAAAAACCAATAGCCAATCCTCTTTTCCCTCCTGGAAAAGAATCATAGAAAATCCCCTTCCCACTTCTGCAATAAAGATAGACAACTTCATTTGTGACCACTTCCATTGAGTTCAGCATTAGATTTTACCTGAGTGTGGTAAATTGCAAACCAACTTTTTCATATCTGCTTAGATCCCCTCTTGGACTTCTTGCTCTGATTTGTTTTGGTATGCACTTTAATACCACCTGTCATGGCCCTAGGGGCTAGACATGGTTACAAGGTGCTTTTGGGTGGACCGTGACCCCTCGAGTGTATGACACCTTTGTATTTTGCGATTTTGTAGAGTGGCAAAGTGTTATTCCACCCAAACTACACCTCACAGAGATTATAATATGTTTTAAAATTGTATTATTTAATTTTGAGAAAAAAAATCAAAACATTTATTAATTATATATTATACAATTATTTTTAGCCAAATAATGTATGCATTGTGATATTAATTTGTAAGATTTTAAGAAGTTGAATTTGAACTTAGTTCCCACATTATTTAAGGAATACTTGTCTCATTAAGAATTGATGCAAGTTAATTATGCTGAGAAACGCTTTACAACTTTATAGAGAAATGTTGTAGGGACTCATACTTGTTAGGAGGGAGAAAATGATACAGTAGCTCATTAGAAATAATACATGATTTTATTCAATTTATTATATTTTATTTTATTTTTATTAATAAAATTATAATATTTTAAAAAATATATATAATATATATATTCTATTAAAATAATAATAATAATTCATATTCAAAATATATAATTAATAAACATAATAAAATTAATAATAAACTTATAAACACATAATACAGTTAAGTTAATAATAAAGATGTGAAATGTATATAAAATTTCATAAAACATATTTAACAAAAATGTTGAATATCATATATATTAAGTATATAAATTATCATATTTTGATAAAATTAAAAATAAGAATAATTCTAATAATAAAAATGTGAAAGGTATATAAAATTTTATAAAATATATTTAACTAAATGTTAAATATAATATATATTAACTATATGAATTATTATATTTTGATAAAATAAAAAATAAAAATATTTTTATATAGAGATGTGAAATTTATATAAATATAAATAATATTATTAGAATTAGCACAAATATATTTTAATTATAAATATATTAAATATGGATAAAAAAATGAATTTTTAGAAGGGAAAATTTATTTTCAAGTTTTACATTTAAAAAGACAATTGCATATTAAAATATTTGAATCTTTTTACTTAATAAATTCAAAATTAACTTAGATTAAGAAATAGATCAATATTACATGATAATAATAATAATTAAATAAGAAATTAAATGTCAAAAGACAATAGTTGGAATAATAGTTGGAATAGTAGCTAGGGGATTTAATTCCCGTTGGAATAATAGTTGGAATAGTAGCTAGGGGATTGGAAGAGGCCGTCGAATTGGGTGAAGAAATGGAAAAAGAAGAATCAGATGAAGACAAGTTACCTGTGGATATGGAGAGTTCTTCCGCCATTGCTGCTCGTAAGCAAAATAGGGCTTTGAAATCTTGATTTTCTGTCACGGAATTTCTGTTTCCTAAATTCTTTCTGCAACAACTCATATTCTCCTCCTGCCAGCGCTCGTCTTGCGCATTTTGTAGCGGGCAGTTGATAAGGACATCTCTGCATGTGCCATAGAAATCACGCCACGTGGAACGTTCGATCGAGGGATCTTTCCTTGAGGCGGGCCATAACCCCTATCAATAAGAGGAGAGAGGTCCTTCTCAGCGGTTTTAGCGTTCCCACCTGGCAGTTTTGGTAGTTTTCTTTTTGAATCGATTTGATGACGTGGAACCTTCACTCGAGAGATCTTTCCTTGCGGTGGGCCACAGCGCCTATCCAGAAGAGGCACAAGTTTCTTCTAAACGTTCACACGTGGCTGGTTTGCTAGGTTTTTTTTTTGGAACAATTTGTTAAAGGTTGTTTCGAAAAATCTACATAAATTTAACCATTAATCAAATGAAAAGATTCATTGACCTGTCCAAAACCAAAAAGCTAATCGTGACAAAGAGTGAATATGCTTAAATCACGTTGAATCTGATGACGTGTGGAGCAGCATGGTTCTAAAGATGAGGCTTGGTCAGCGAATTACTTTCAAATGGTGATATAAATGAGAGCAGCAAGATCCATGTTCGATCCTCATCGAGACCCTTATTTAATCCAATTAGAGATGAAACTGGCACTGAAACAATTGTGACCCACACTCAAACTCAACTCTCCCTTTTTGTGAAGTGCCAAGTCATCCTTATCCAAAAGAATAGTTGAATTATAGTCTCTAAAGGTTGTCCACCTTATCAAGATTTAAACACCTTTAATGAGTATTTCTAGAACCGCGACACGTGTTCTTTGTTTTCATCACTATATTGCTTTTGGATGCAAAACTAAGCAAATCTTACTTTATAAAAAGAATCTATATGATAATAATTTATTTTATAAAATATAAAAATTTAAATATATATTTATGTTTTAAAATAAAAAATATAAGTTTAAGGGATGATTAATTTTGACTTATCTTGAAATTTATAATAAGATATGTAATCATAACCGGTTCCAAGTTTATAACTATCGTTATTTTGTGCAATATATGTATAATTTTTAATCTTTCTCCCATTCAAAATTCATAATTTTTATTAATGGATTTTCTTTTCTTCCTATCTCTTCCTAACTCGATGAAGGTTTCATTAATACCAAATTATTTTATTCGATAGGGGATGGGCAAGGCATCGTTTCCCATTCTACACTTGGATGAGTTTTCTTTTTCATATACATGAGTGTAATTTACACTTGTTCTCCCATTAAACATAGCCGTAGTCTAACTAGCCAGAGGAATCGCCCTGAAAATCATGAAAATTCCGATAAGATTTTCAGAAAATCCGGCAAGAATTTTTCTAAATCCATGTTATAACTATCAAAGTTTAATATTTTGGGTGTCCTACAGGTTTTTGATGGTGCTGAATCCATTTCCAATGTCAAAATCAGGATTCAAACACTGTTTCTGCAAGATTTTTTAAATTTTTTTGACCCGGATTCCGGCCAATTTTGACCGTCCGGGCAATTCCTCCAGCTCGTTAGACGACTCCTTAAACATATGATCATCCAATTTTATATCATTCATAAATTCTATTAATAGGCTCTATCATGGTATACCAACTCCTATGTGGATTTCTTATCATGAAAGTAAGAAACTTATGATCTAATGATTCTGATGTGGAATAGTTTTATTATATTGTCTCGTGTACCATAACCGACATAATTATAGTATAGATATGTATCTTTTGATTTAGGCTAGATCATATTACTAGTGATTTAGGTGAGTAGCTTTCACATATTTTAATCATTTTAACGTTTTTTATTATTTCTCTACACTACCATCTTATTCATAATTAAAAAATATATATCTCTACTTGTGTTTAACATATCAATGGTCATTCAACAAGATTTAATCAAGCAAATATGAAGAAAAATATAAGACAAGTTAAGTTAGAGGTAAAAAGAATGTAATGAAAAGATAATGAAGTCGCCACATTAAAAAAGCCTAGCCTTGGGGGCATATGATATAAATGCATATAAAAAGAAAATGACTAAGAAAAATCAAAGAAAAACTTGAAAGGGTAATAAAATGGCGCCAAAGTGGTAAATTTGAGTAAAGCTCCATCTCAAAGCCTTACAAGTACAAAAAAATGAAGATTCATAAAAGGCTAGTTGGACCAATGAAAATACATTTTACATTATGAAATATGTCCTCGAGGGTCAAAACATAAGGTTGTCTTTTTCCTTTTCCATGAATTATTTATCAATTTACATATCTCTAACCAAGTGACCTAGGAAGTATTTTATCTCCCAGGAATGGGCACATGCAATAGGGATGAAGTTGTCCCTACCCAAGTGACCTAGGAAGTATTTTATGTCCTAGGAATGGGCACATGCAATAGGGATGAAGTTGTCCCTAACCAAGTGACCTAGGAAGTATTTTATGTCCTAGGAATGGGCACATGCAATAGGGATGAAGTTATCCCACCACATAAATTAGGAAATTTATAAAATTAACATATTTTAGAATGTTGCTAGAAGAGAATTACTTAATGTGCATTAACTAATGAATTTTTTGGAGCTTGATGCATCATTATAGGTGGGCATCCTCACATTGGGATTTGTGCATCATGCCTTAAGATCCATAATATTTCCCTGGGATTTGTGTAAATTGCATTGAGATTTATGTACCTATATTCAACTTTATATACCTACATTGAATTTGTATCACTTTATACATGGGATTCAAGTTATTGCATTAGGATTTATAATAACAAAATGGATGATAATGAGGATGGTACATCATTATTAAGGTGTCCACATAAATGATTCATACATTTGTTAACATATGGAGCATGCATCAACCAATTACAAGAATATTCTCACACGTGTAAGTAGTTATCATGTTTATGAGGTGATTTTAGCATATATTTTGAGGGAGGCTACCTTCATAGGTAGTTAGCTTTTGACAAAGTGCCAGAAAGTATGCTAAATCAACACCATTGGTTGCAAAATGGCCACATGATTTTTGAAATGGCCTCATAGTATAAAATCAAGTTAAAATTGACCAAGTTATGATGTTGTTGAAATTTCTTTTGCAAAAATTATCATGTGTTTTGACCATATAGGTGTAATTAGTTACGTATTTTCCCATTATGAAGAATGTGCCATACCTTTGGGAGTTTTTCGCATCAAATTTAGAAAATTTCCATGGTTTTGACTTGGGAATATATTTTTAAGCTCAAGGTTTTATCCTAGAACATGGTATGAGTTCATGGTTTCACTCTAGCTCATGGTTTTCAATGTATAGTTTTGAGGAGGGCCCCATCTATATAAGGAGGGTGCCTCCATCTCATTTTTCATGGTTGGAACGGAATGGAAGACTCTCGTGTTCTATATTTGGCCTAATTTTCTCTCTTTTCTCTTGAATATATTATTCTAGGTTAGCAATATAATGGTTTTGGGCATACAATAGGCATGTTTAAAGAAAGGCCTATTGCAAGGCTTGAAGCTATAAACATTTTTTTTCTTTATTATTTTTAAAGTTTAGGTCTTAGTATTGAATTTGGGTTCTCTAACTTAATGTTTTCCAAACATTCGCCAAGAAGATGTATAGATACTTCAATAGTAAATGTATGGGGATCTACTCACATAATTAGCCAAGTCTCCATGCCCAATGGAGGCACTTAGGGTTTTTCCTTTCTTCTTCTTACCACCTCAATCTAAATTACCCCCTTTCTTGTTTTGAAACCTGTGGTTTAAAAAGTTTTTAATCTCTAATATAGGTTACACTTTCAAGTTTTCATAAGTTAGTCACTTCATATTTCGCAGAAGACTTGAATTTATGTTGCGGGTAATTTACTTTGATGCCCAGGCATTCAATTAATGAGCTATCGATTTGATAATATTATTGTACATAAGATACATTACTTGGATCCTTTCTGAATCGACTTGAATTTAGGGTTGAAATCTAATGTTTACTTTCTATAAATTTTGCTATAAATTGTTTGGATGCTAGCACAGAGGTCGTAGGGTCAACCCCAACCAACTACTAATTTCAACTCCTCGGATAATACTTAAAGTTTACAAAATGTTTGCTCGGTTTCATTTCCAACAAATTTCCATTGGCCCAATGGTAAACCATTTTTTGGTTCTAACGAGGTCAGGGGTTCAAGCCCGCCTGATAGGTTTTTCACAAATCATGTCATCTGACCCTCATAGCCAATTTGAGGTTGCCACATGGCAGCTCTTAATTGGGCCATGTCACGACTACACGGTCAACTCACCAAATCATCCATCATGACAACAATACTACCATGTTATCACTGCCACAATATCATGCCATGTTAACATATGTAATTCCATTTGTTATGTTTTTGCTGCCACTTGTCACCATTTATACTACCACATATCAGGTGTTCGTGATGCCACGTGTCAAACTTGCACATCACTTTTCTTATTTGGAAAAAAACTTTAACATGCCATAAATTTCTCATATGATGTCCATTTGACACCATTCAAGCATTGTTGGAAACATTTCGACGAGTTCTTTGATATGGAGGCATTTTCATTAAAATTTGAGACCATTAATGTTTGTTAGTTGTAGAGATCCACCTAGATCAATCCTCCCCTGTGGACCACCAAATATTCTTAATTTATTCAGAAGGTATGTTAGGGTATTACTTCCTCACTTGTTCGACATCCATCCATCATGCTAGGACAGTGAACATTTGAATATAATCACAACAAGATGTCTAATGAGGATGAAAATTGTTATTACATTGTTGACATAATCGATAATTCTCTTACTTTAAAAAACATTTTTATTCACCATTGCAACTAATAATCATACACAATAGACTAGCATTAAAATGATCACATAGTTGCTAATGAGAATGAATCAACAATATGCTTGCTCTACTTAACAAGAACAACATTAACCAATGGATCTATTTCACTCTCAACCATAGGTTGTAAGCTTAGATTCTTGATGTTTGTATGAAATGAATCCACATGTTGTAATTCTTGTGAACCCTAAAATTTTTTATCATAGTTAGAAATAACCTTAAATATTTCATATCTAGGATAACACTCTTTAATTTCTTTGGATTTATCTTTATCCTTAACTTTAAAAAATGAATGAAAATTTTCTTGCTTGCATTTACTAGCATTTTAATTTGTCCTGTATTCATAAGAGATAAATTAGTCTTCATCCAATGAGCCCTCCCAATGAACTCTATCTCATCTTTGGCAAGATGATACTTGTTATCCTCCTTGTAAATGATGGCCTTCCTGTCATATAAATATGGACTACCCAAAACAATCCCACAAATTTCAAATGGCACCACATCTAACTTGACCTCATCTATGAAACTAGATGTGATTGCAAATATTAGTTTCCATTAATTAGTCACCTATAACCAAGCATTTTCACATACCAAACACAAAGTATATGGTATTGGATGAGGCTTAGTTTCCAATCCCAGTTTCTTAAAAAATTCCTCAAAAATAAGATTACCTTGTGATCCACCATAAAAAATGTATCAATATTAATGTGTTTTGAGATAACCCTAATATGAAGAAGTTTTCTTTCGTCATGTATTACTTCATATTTTGAAGAATGAGTATTACTTCTATTCTTAATCTCTTATTTCCACCATTACTTCTACTATTTCATTATCCATGGTGAATAGATAATGCTAGGCCAAGATGGGTAACTCCCCAATATGTTTTTTCCATTAACGTGCAATCATATATATACAATGGTGTAATCCTTCATTTCATTTTCCAAGTGTCCCTTCATCTTCACATTCTCCTGATATATTTATTTACAATTTTATTTGAAAAACAAAAATATCAAAGGATTATGTGCAAAATTCCCCTACTTAAGCCAAAGAGTTGTCTGTGAGCCCAATTATCATTCTATTTTTTTCAAACTTTTCTATTTCGAGAGATTTAGTGAATATGTCTAAAATTTGGTCATTTGTGGAACAATGTCTCAAATGAATAACATTTCCATGTACATGATATTGAATCAAATGATACTTGGTGTTTATGTGTTTGGTTTGATCATGAAATCTAGGATATTTTTCCAACTTGATTACAAAATTATTGTCAACCATAAGAGGAATATAATTCACTTGTAGCTCCTACAAATATTCAAGCATATTCTTGAGCCATACAATATCCCTTGTTTCTTCTAAAACTTCCACATATTCTATCTATATCATGGAATCCATTGGAAATGACTATTTGTGTGACCTCAGCAAGACAACTACTAATCCAAGACTCATGAAATAACCTAAAGTTGACAATCCAAATTCTTTTTCTCCATCAAATTTTGAATCGAAGTATCCAATCAAAATAAAGCCATACACCTCTGAGTATTTTATTTCAGTCTTGGGTTCCTTTCAAGTACTTTACAACTATTTTTTGTGGCAAACTAGTGTCCTTCACAAGGCTTTTGCATAAATATAGAATTCAAATACCAAATCAAATATTTGGTTGAGCAGTTGTGAGGTAGATAATACTTCCCACGAGTTGTCTATACTCAATTACATTGATATGGATTAGATATTTTATTAGTTTTCATCCATTTTTATGCTTTTGGACTGGAAAAATTGGAGTATTCAATTCATAGGACTATTTTGATTGGTGGGTCCTAGTTGGACGAATTGGGGTTTGAAACTTCTAAAGGTATTTTGAAGCATTACATGGAATTTTTTTGGGGGTAAATGTTTTCCACTTAAGCGCTACACCCCATAGCTATATTGTATACATAAATACCTTTCCAAGGATGTAAGAAATACCTCAAACAAAGTTTGTATGCAAAAATATATCACTTGGAAATTGACCTTCCTATTTTGACTACCATGATTCAGGAGGTGCCATGTCAACCCCCACTATTCATGGAAAAGGGACTAACCATGTGATCATAATGAAGAAAAATATATAAGAGTCAATATTGCAACTCTAGTTAAGAGTTGAAGGAGCCCAACATAACCATTATTAGGCTATTGGGTTGTGTTATAACTAGGCCACTAGGAGGAAAAGGGGCTCCATTCTATTTGAGTTCATTTTGTTCCATTGATGAAAAAATTGGTTGAGAGAGAGAGAGAGAGAGAGAGAGAGAGAGAGAGAGAGGGAAAGGGATTTTGTATTGTAGCATCCCATAGGCCACATATCTCATTCCTTTGTACTTGTATCCATTTTCATTAAGAGAAAGAGAGCAAAGTAGCCTCACATTCCAGCTAAGTTTTCTCTCGTAATGGTTTCCCATATCAAATTTTGTTTTCATTGTAGTTTGCGAGTTTTATTTCATTGTTATCTATGTAGAAATTTGCTGAATAATGAATAATTATCCACCAAGACTATCCTGATCACATATCAATTCGAATTCATATGCAACACATAATCTCTTCCACTCAGATCATCACACATGCGGAAATAAAACAAGCGATAGCACATCAAATCATCATACACATTAACACAGTATGTATGGGGAAAGCTTACAGCTGAAAACCCCGCAGCTATTGTGTATATTATAATGGAGAAAACATGTAACAAACTCAGTACAATACTCCTCACAAGTACTCAGTACTATCTCATGAAGTTACACACAAACTAGCTTGGTTTTGAACAAGTCACAGGTTCAAAACACATCCACTAATTGTCTGCCTCTATTGCGCAATCAAGGCTGGTCTAATGAGAGATCCAAGGTTTGAATCTCCTTGGCTTGACAGTGCAATCATCATGGGCAATTCCTCCAAGTGTGGTGCAAATCTCATGCACAACTGATGTCACAACTGATAGCTATCTCAACCCTTTCATCTACCTCTTCCACTGTTCTCCACTGAACTGTCCATGCACTGTAGTGAACTGATGTGTTCTTGAGTTGAATAATGAGTTAATAATTAGTGAATTAAATAATATTTAATTCACTCCACTCACTACTAGTTGATTAGCTAGTTAAACTAATCTCAACTAGTTCAACTAAGTTAAACCGAACACAACTCCACCAACTGTCTCATCAACTCCACCAAACTTCTGCCACTGAAGTCCTAACTGAAGTCAACCATGCATGAGCTCACCAAACCCCTAGGAATAGCGTAATTCCTTTGTTAGATGCATGAGCCACTTCTGTAGCTTGAACTGAAGTGCTCCAAGAGAGTAAACTGAAGTTTAGAGTCCAAATATTATTAAGGGTAAATAATATTTGACTTCCCTATTTTTAGGATAGGCAGTCTAAAAATAGACTTCGACCTATAGGTCCAAAAACAGAGGTCCATCTATTTTTTACCAACATGACCAATACTCCAAGAATAACATACTGCAACCCCTGGACCATGCTCCATATGTCTAAAAATAGACATAGTCTAAAAATAGACTTTGCGCCAGAATTTGCCTGCGGGCTCACTTAGTGAAGGCGACTTCATTTCACTAAGCTCCATCATCTTGCTGCATTTTCAACACTCCCTCTCAGCAAGATATGGATTATCTGCAACCCCTATCCTGCCTCTGTGGAATTCGAACTTGCTCCTGGTGAGCGCCTTCGTCAGGATGTCGGCATCCTGATCCTCCGTGGGAACATATGAAAGCATCATGATTCTCCGCCGAACACAATCTCTGATATGATGGTACCTGATGTCGATGTGTTTGGACCTATCATGAAATACTGGATTAGCCGAGAGTTTAATGCAACTCTGGTTATCACAGTAGATCACTATAGGCTCCAAATGCAACCTGAACAATCCTGCGAGGATCTTCCTCATCCAAATAGCCTCGCATGCAGCCAAGCTAGCTGCCATGTACTCGGTCTCTGCTGAACTGAGTGCCACGGATCTCTGCTTCCTGCTGTACCAGGAAACTGCTGTCGACCCAATGCTGAAAACTCCTCCAGAAGTGCTCTTCCGGTCCATTGGGCTCCCTGCCCAATCTGCATCAGTGAAGCCAGAAAGCTTCGCTCCATCCTCTTGTCTGTACCATAGACCATATCTCGATGTGCCTCTGATATAGCGCAATACATGCTTGCCTGCCTTCCAAAAGAGCTTGGTAGGCTTAACCATAGCTTGCGAAAGCTGGTTAACTGCATAGCATATATCGGGTCGTGTATTGACCAGACACATAAGCGACCCCACCAACTGTCGATAGACAGTGGCATCCACTACCTCCGCTGAAGTAGCATCCTCCTTCCTCCAACCACCAGGAAGAGGAGTGTCAACAGGCTTGCAGCCTTGCATGTTGAACCTCTCCAGAATCTCCCGAGCATACTTGCCCTGAGAAACAAACAGTCCTCCACTGCGCTGCCAAATCTCCAATCTCAGGAAATAATGAAGGATGCCTAGGTCCTTCATCTCAAACTCTCGTGCAAGATCCTCCTTGCATGAAAGTATCAACTGCTCATCGCCAGTCAAAATCAGATCATCTACATACAATACGATGATCAACAGCTTCCCCTCCACCACTATCTGGTACAGGTTTGGATCCGCCTCACTCTTGGAGAATCCAAGCCCGGTGAAGTAGCTGTCTATCCGAGTGTACCAAGCACGAGGTGCTTGCTTCAGCCCGTACAGGGCTCTCTTGAGTCGGCACACATGCGACTCACTGCTGAAGATCTCAAAACCTTCAGGCTGCTCTATGTACACCTCTTCCTCAATAACTCCATTGAGGAACGCAGTCTTCACATCCATCTGATGAATGTGCCACCCCATCTGCGCTGAGAGAGCAAGGATCGTCCGTATGGAAGAGTACCTTGCGACAGGTGCAAATGTCTCCTCATAATCGATCCCCTCGATCTGTGAGAAGCCACGGGCGACAAATCTCGCCTTGTACTTCTCCACACTCCCGTCAGCCGCCTGCTTCACTTTGTAGATCCATCGCGAACCCACCACTGATTTTCCCTCCGGTCTTGGGACAATCTCCCATGCACTGTTTCTGACGATCGAATCATATTCTTCGATCATGGCATCTACCCATGCGGGTTCCTCCACAGCTTCCTCAAAAGAGGATGGCTCCGTCACGACACATTGACTCACAAGAGCCATGTATCCAGTGTACCGATCCGGTGACTGCCTCTGTCTGCGCTGTGCCGTAGGTGGTCCTACAACCTTCTCTGCATCTCGAGCCAGTCGCTCAGCTTCTGTAGTGCGCATGCGCCCTCTGATGGTTGGCGCTGCATGGGTGGTTTCTTCCACCTCCTGAACTTCATCTTGTGGCTGATCCACATCCGGAAGCTCCTCCTTAGGAACTAACAGCTCCTCATCTGCATGCAAGTGTAGCTCCCTCTCAAGCGAACACTGCATGGCTTTCTCCTCCTGAAATTTTATATCCCGTCGCACAACAGTCTTTCGACTGTTTGACAAATACACCCGACAGTTGTGAGGTGTATCAGTGTACCCCAAAAATATTCCAACCTCTGCGGTCGGATCCAGCTTCCTTCTCGCATCCTTCGTCACATGCATGTAGACAGGAGAACCAAAAATCCGCAAATGGGAAATATCAGGCCTCTTGCCAGAATAAGCCTCCTCCGGTGTACTCATGCCAAGAACCTTGTGAGGACAACGATTCTGCGCATACACTACTGTATTGCATGCCTCAGCCCACAAGTGAAGGGGTAGGCCCTGATCATGCAACATCGCCCGTGCAGCACCCACGATCGTTCTGTTCTTCCGCTCAGCCACCCCGTTCTGCTGTGGGTTATGGGGTGCGATGAGCTCTCTCCAAATCCCTTCTGTGCTGCAGAACTCCTTGAATTCATCCGAGATGAATTCACCACCGTTATCACTCCTTAGAGCAATCACCTTCTTCCCCGACTCCTTCTCGACCAGTGCTTTAAACTCACAGAACTTCGCGAATGTATCGCTCTTCTTCTGCATGAAGAAGATCCAGCACTTTCAAGAGAAATCATCAACAAATATCACATAATACTTGTGCTTTGATGTCGAAGCAACTGAGAAAGGACCACACACGTCCGTGTGAACTCTCTCAAGGATCGTCGTGGCGCGACTATCCTTCTCGTGAAAGGTGGCTTTCACATACTTCCCTAAAGTACACCCCTTGCACTGATCTGACTGCGCAAGGGTGCCCTTAGGAAGTCCAGTAGAAATCTGCTGCAGAATCTTCAAAGCTCCATGGTGAAGATGGCCCAATCTCCTGTGCCATAGGTCGCCCTCATCATCCCGGCTCACCACATCTCCAGCCTTGCATGCCATAGCTGCGCAGTCATCTACCTGCAACTGATAAAGGTTCTGAGTTCGAACCCCTATCTTCCGGGTCTCTCCAGTAGTCTTACTGCGCAGGAAAGCTTTTCCTTCGCTGAAGACCACATCATAACCCTTATCCTCCAACATCGCTACTGAAATCAGGTTCTTCTTCAATCCATGTACATGCATGACATCCTTTAAGACAAAGGGTTTACCAGACTCCCTCTGAAAGGATACGGTACCGATACCAGTCGCACTGTATCTACCGTCATCGCCCATCTCGATGTGCATACCCAAATCCTTGTCCTCCAGATCTGAGAACAACTCCCGATCTCCCGTCATATGAAATGACGCACCGCTATCCAAGAACCACACCGATCCCATCACACTTGAAACCAAGCATGCAATCAGTGAAAACTCAAGCTCGAACTGTGAAGCCAAAGCTTCTCCATCTGCAGATCTTCCCGCTTGCTTGTTCTTCTTCTTCTTTGGACAATTGGTAGCATAATGTCCGTGATCATGGTAGTGAAAACACTTCACTTTCGCCATATCCTGCTTCTTGCCCTTAGCTCCAGAATGAGAGGTTTTCTTACCCTTCCCTTTCTTAGCTTTGGACACCAAAGCGCAGTTTTCTTCATCAGCTCCCTTTGATGAAGATCCATCTCGAGTAGTCCTCCTTATCTCCTCCCGCATGAGATCCGCCCAAAGGCGCTCCCATCCCGGCAGCTTCTCCCGACCATTGACACTATCTTGATATGAGTGCCAAGCCTTCGGAAGACCAAGGAGAGCCAGGTTGACCATGTTCTCATCTTCGACAATCACCCCCACACTTCCCAGCTCATCTCTGCATTGAGTGAACTTCGTGAGGTATTTGGCGATACTGTCGCCCTTCTCCATCTTGATGTTCCCGAGCTTATCTTTGAGCGCCAGCTTCCTTTGGTCGCTCTTACTCTGGAATAGATCCGTCAAAGCTTTCCACATTAAATATGGAGAAGCCTTTCCATGCAGGCTGGATACAATATGATCCTTGACGCCCTCCAACAGGATCCTTCGACATTTCGCCATCTTCTTTTGCAATGCTTCGACTTCAGCAGGATCAGTGGGCCTTTGGACATCCGTATCTACGAACTCCTTCAGTCCATTATCTTCTAATACTGCCTCCATGCGATCCTTCCATGCAACATAATTCGAACTGCCTTCAAGAGCATATTTGAGTCGCAACCCGTTGAAAGACATTTTCAACTCCGGCACCAAGAAAACAAAACTGCTGCAAAATTCGAATTCCAACTCAAAGCTCAATTGCTCTGGATCTGTGAGAACAAATTATTTATAGCACAGAGATCGACTGCAGGGGAATTAACTGGATATATCACCTTTCAAAGGAAAGGATGGATCCAGAGGCTACCTGGCCCGCATGCAGGCTCTGTCTACCGAAATAAGTTTGTAATCACTGTGATGATCAATCTCTGCTTCAATAGCCCTGATACCATGTAGAAATTTGCTGAATAATGAATAATTATCCACCGAGACTATCCTGATCACATATCAATTCGAATTCATATGCAACACATAATCTCTTCCACTCAGATCATCACACATGCGGAAATAAAACAAGCGATAGCACATCAAATCATCATACACATTAATACAGTATGTATGGGGAAAGCTTATAGCTGAAAACCCCGCAGCTATTGTGTATATTATAATGGAGAAATCATGTAACAAAATCAGTACAATACTCCTCACAAGTACTCAGTACTATCTCATGAAGTTACGCACAAACTAGCTTGGTTTTGAACAAGTCACTGGTTCAAAACTCACCACTAATTGCCTTGCCTCTATTGCGAAATCATGGCTCCTCCCTTTTCCAACAGAGATCCAAAGTACGAATTCCTTGGCTTGGACAGCCGCAATCCAGGCCTGTCTATATAGAGATCCAAGGTTTGAATCTCCTTGGATTCACTGCGCAATTGTCATGGAAAAATCCTCCAAGTGTGTTGCAAATCTCATGCACAACTGATGTTGCCACTGATAGCTAACTCCACCGTTTCATCTACCTCTTTCATTGGTCTCCACTGAACTGATCATGCATTATAGTGAACTGATGTGTTCTTGAGTTGAATAATGAGTTAATAATTAATGAGTTAAATAATATTTAATTCACTCCACTCATAACTAATTGATTAGCTAGTTAAACTAATCTCAACTAGTTCAACTAAAATAAACAGAACACAACTCACTCAATCGGTCTCATCAACTCCACCAAACTTCCTGCCACCGAAGTCCTAAATGAAGTCAACCATGCATGAGCTCACCAAACCCCTAGGAATAGCGTAATTCCTCTGTCAGATGCATGAGCCACTTCTGTAGCTCGAACTGAAGTGCTCCAAGAGAGTAAACTGAAGTTTAGAGTCCAAATATTATTAAGGGTAAATAATATTTGACTTACCTATTTTTAGGATAGGCAGTCTAAAAATAGACTTCGACCTATAGGTCCAAAAATAGAGGTCCATCTATTTTTACCAACATGACCAATACTCCAAGAATAACATACTGCAACCCCTGGACCATGCTCCATATGTCTAAAAATAGACATAGTCTAAAAATAGACTTTGCGCCAAAATTTGCCTGCGGGCCCACTTAGTGAAGGCGATTTCATTTCACTAAGCTCCATCATCTTGCTGCATTTTCAACAATCTACTTTCCATATTTTATATATCGCATGCATAAGCATAAAATAGTAATTAATGAATTTATAAATCTTAGAAAATATTAACCGTTATAGCGTAGAATTTGGATTTTCAAATATATTTCAGTAGATCTATTGTGATGAATTGTCATGTGGAACATTCACGAAAATTTATAGATTATTCATCCTCAAATTCATTCCCTTCTCCTGATGTTAGTTTAAAATTATATTCCATGTACATAGAGGATTGGACTCAACCATGCCAAACTTGTTCAAAAATTATTTAATATATTTCTTTTGGGAGAAGAATATGTATTTTGGATGTTGAGTCGCATCAATTCCCAAGTAGTAGTAAAGATGTCCCAAGTATATAATCTCAAATCCCTTCTTCAAATCTTTATTTATATATGCAATATAATTTTCATTATTCCCTATTATCAACAAATAATCTACATACACTACAATATATATAACAACTTTTCCAAATTTATTAACAATACAATTGTATCATCGATATTAAATTATTTGAAATTCAATTTTAGAAGATGCTTAGTTAAATTTTCATACCAGGTTCATGGTGCCTGTTTTAGTTGATATAGGGATTTGATGAGTTTATGTACTTTCTATTGTTGTCCCTTCACAAAAAAGTTTTTTAACTGATACATGAAGACATTCTCTTTCAAGTCTCTATTCAAGAAACCAATCTTCACATCCATTCTGGATTTCCAAGGAAAAGAGAGTTTGGAAGGTGGTTCATTTCTCTATGGGGAAACATTATCCTACTTGTATGGTCTAAGTCGCTCCACTGATTGAGATGGGGCTACATCAAGATTCAACTTTCTAATTATCTCAATCAAGTCACTCAAAGGGTGTTCCTAATCAAATTAATTGGTTGAAACTTCATGAGGGGAAGATGGTGCTTCAACAAGAGATTCTAGAGATTGATACAAGATAGGGTTCCCCCCTTCAAGACGTGGTATCTCATTATCAAATTCATGATATCTGTTTACATGAGTGAATTTATCCCAACAATCAAACTATCACTCGACAATATTTTCATTCATTGAAGATTCAAGGAAAACTATATCTCTCAAAAGATAAAATTCTTGTTTACCTTATCATAAATTCTATATGCCTTAGTGGTATCTCATTACCCCAAGAAGTTGCACATTTGTCTCCTTGCATCAAGGTTTCTTCTTTGTTCCTTGGGAATCTAGGCAAGCAAGTGGAACCAAAGACCCTTAGATGTATTACCGAAGGAATGTGACCATGCCACCTTTCATAAGGGGTCTTATTGCTAAGAGCATGAGATGGAAATATGTTTTTCACATACACTACAAATAGAACCACGTCAACACAAAACATCAACTTCACATTTTTTAAAATAATCATAGAATGAACCATATTTAAGATAGTTTTGTTCATTCTTTTACTACACAATTTTGTTGAGGATTGTATATAAGTGTAATTTGATGTTGAATCCCATGTTGGAAAATATAGTTTTCAAATTCATTACAAGTATATTATCGTTAATTATTAGTATGAAGTAAGCCAATATGTGATTGTGCTTCATTTTGAATCCATACATGAAATTTTTGAAAGTTCCAAAAGCTTGAGATTTAATTTTTAACAAGTACACCCAACATATTATGGCTTAATCATCAATAAACGTCATCATTTATTTATTGTCATTAATACAAGGAACAAACATAATACCACACAAATTAGAATTTATGAGTCCAATTTTTCTACATGCTCTAGAAGTGGATTCATGACAGGGATTTTTTCTATTATTTCCAAGAATACAACCATTGCATTGCTTAAATTTACTAAGAATAGTAGGAAACTAGAAACACCTTTCTTTTTTGAATAAACAAAGGGTGTCATACTATAATATGTTCAAATCTAGTATGCCATATAAGACTAGACGTAAATGTATTTGCATCATGATCAGAGATGTTTGCAGAATTATGTGTATAAGAATATGTCCCTTTCAACTTCAAAAATATTTCATCCTTCACTCGAGTCACGACAACCATGTTGTCATATTCCTTCCTTATTTCTACTTTACCATCAAATATATGAATAGAGCAGCCTTTCCAGATAATGTACACAAGGAACAACCGATTTCTTTGTAGATATGGAAGGTAAAGTACATCATGCAAAATAAAATTAGGAAATACCAGCAGTTTAGCCTAATGGTTCGAAGTCCTAAGGGTTTGAGACTTGATTTTTCTACAAAATATATCATTCCATCCACATTGTCACTGCAGTATTCAAATAAGCCTCTCCAAAAGTTCATGTGGCATGTTGCACCTATATAAATAAGCCATGCATCTCTCCAGTAAGAAAATGAAGTGTGAAACACATCTTCAATTACTCTAATATCATAATGGGCAATATTATAATGAGTATATCCATGTGCTTTACCTTTTGATGGATCTAGTGTTTTACCTTGTTCTTCTTTCTGTTTTTGTTTGTCGTTTCTCTTCTCCAAAGGGATTTTACATGTTGATGCATCATTTCCATCTCTTCTACAACGAATGTATTTAATAGTAGATATTTATCCTTGATGGCATTTACCCCCCACCTCTGAAATTATTTCTTCCACATCCTCGTTTATTGCCACTTCCTTTAGGAGAATCATGGGGTCATTCTTTTCTTTATAAGAAAGACACATTGTTTCTTCAAGGGGTTGATATATTTTCTTCCTCTTCTAAAAATATTTCTATCAATCTATGATTTTCTCCACCAAAAAATCAAAATTAATGGACTTGAGTTGGTCATTGGCTTGCAGGGATTCAAGAATATTGATAGTACATCGGGTAGAAGACCTTGGCGAAGGATGTGAGAGGAATATCTATCTTCACTCTAGAGGAATCCCTATCATGCATGATGGATTTTATTTCAGAAGCTAGAGCCAATGGATCATCACCTTTCAACTCAAGGTTGAAGAGTTTAACCATTAATTGAACAAGCTCCAATTCTGAGTGTGAGTCATACAAATCTTTCAACTTCTTTAATGCACCATAATAATATGTAATGGAAATAATATGAAATTTCAACTCTTCACTTAATTATTATTCAACATGTTTATCTCCTTATTTCATGTAATCTTGACAAGTGCATTGTCCTCTTCTCCTTCATAGAATTCATTCTATAAATCATTAAAAATGTGTGCGTGTTTGATATTTTTGGACAAGTATTTGCAGTAGTTATCCTTACTAGTGAGAACCACGTTGACGATGGAAATAAAAGAATGCATCTTCAAATATATCTTTGAGTTATGGTGTTTGTAATGTATAATTAATCACATATCATTGATGGAGAAATGCATGATATTGGGGCTAAAACATTGTAGTTAAGAGTTATATGATACCACAGTTATATGATAAAGGTACTACAACTGATATCCCGAATCTCCACCATGTGATTCGTTATAAAAGGTGATGAAATCCATAAAACACCAAAATCAAATTTAAACTCTGCCAAGAAAATAACCATGAATAAGTTAACCTCATTGTTGCCCTTTTTAATTAAAAATCAAGTCATAGGACTCTTAGAGTGATATTTTGTAATCATATAAGATAAAAAAAAATGTAATTAAATCCCACAAATAAATTAGTGGGTATGGCATCCCTCAATAGCAAATCATCATTACCAACACCTTTACTAGGTTATAACATAATTCTACTTCTATTAAGGTTACACTTTTCATGGTAAAACTACTGACCCTTGAGTGATTTTGGGATTCCTAGGTATGATTTTGTGTTAACCTTCATATGAGACCTGTAATGTAGTTTGAATTCTTTAAGAGTTGGTTCGAAAACACTTCAAGGAAATCTTGGCTAATGGTATAGAACTTCAATTAAAAGAGTTTCATGCATAAGATGAAATGAAGAATGATGAGATTTTCACAACGATGAAGGGGTGTGGAGAAAACAATGGATTTTTTATTATTATTGAAGGACTTCAAATGCTAAGATAAGAAATGATCATGCCAAAATTAGAAATATAATGTGCAGAGATAGAAAAGAACCAACGAAGAAACATACCAAAATGGCATAAAGGAGTTACACTGAGCAGACATAAAACCTAATTCCTTAATGCCTAGCTTTGATACCATGTTAGGCTAAGATGTGAAACTCTCCAGACTATGTTTTCAATTAATGTGCAATTAAATGTATAAATTAGGGTGACCCTTCATTATATTTTCTAAGTGTCCCTTCATCTTCACATTCTCCTACTTTTATTTATTTACAATGTTATTTGGAGGACAAAAATGTCAAAGGATTATCTCCAACAAATACAAAGATGAAAATGAAAAAAGCTCCCAATCTCCAAATTATTTTCCATTTACCTCACACTCTCTTCAATAATTATTAACTCAAGGATCCATCTTCTTCTTGCCTCTCACCTCCTATTGGCAAGGAAAATTTTAAAGATGGAAGTTTATCTTAAAGTTTAAAATATTGGCGAATCTTACTTGTCCCCAATATGTGAATTGTAAAAAATTTTATGACATTTTTGTAAAACTATTTAGGTTTCTAATTATTTTATATTAGTATATATGAAATTGGAGATTTTTCGGGTAAAAGAATTTTATACTGTAAAATTTTGGCGAATCAATTTTCAAAAAAATGGAAATTGGAAAATACGTTTTTTGGAAAAAGCATAGAAAATTAGCCCACCTGTGAATATTAGCCCCTAAAATTTTCCCTGCCTATTGGACATGCCGCTTTTCGTATAGAATATTGATAAAATTATATCCCTAATTTAATTATACTCCGATGCATCCATTCTTCTAAAAAAAAACCTATTTAATACCAAAGAAAAAGAAGACCAACTTGCAAAAGGAAACCCTTTCAGAGAACCTTGGTTCCTTCTCCCTTTCAATGGAATCCTCATTTATTAGTGATTTATCCCTCAAATATTTTGGTACTTCATCGACAATGACACGAAAAAGTAGTGAGCCTAAGTATTGTAGAAATAAATGCTATTGAATGTTGGGTAATCACACTTAAATTATAAACTAGGGGAATCATAAACTTGTGAAGCATTGTGGATTGTTTATGCAATCATCGAATGTATCAATGAGATGCTATGTGAATCTTGTTTTCTTTTTAAATAATAAAATCCATATGTTTAATGTACAAATACATACAACAAAGAAATAGAACTCTATAACATGAGTCTTCTGGATATGGAATGTCTTTGGTATTATTGGATGATGCTACATAACTCCTTATCTCCATTGGAATTATACATCATTTTTGAAATTAAAGTAAAATATAAATGTTCAATGCTACAAAAAGGAAACGAAAAATGAATGGTAAATTCAATGTTGGAAGATAAACCTATTCTACATCAAATTATACTACACAAAAAATCTCTGACAATCAAGGTTTATGGCATGTTGGTGAAGGACTAAATCACATTGATAGATATCACATAAATGTTATAGCTACATAAAAATAGAAACATTCACACCATAAACGACATATGCAATGCACAAAAAATCTAAAGGTGCATTCACTAGCAACCTCATCAAGTGGGCCCTACTTGATGCAGATTGGTAATTCCCTTCTTTACAACTTCAATTAACTCATAAGCATAATAACCTTTCTATTTCGCCAAAAAGATTCAAAATTACAAACTTTCGTCTACAATTATTTCAACCCTATTTCTAAGCAAACTTAAACCTATGACTATTCACCCTATCATAGCTACAAATGACCACATTTATACTAAGAGAGCCTTGGATCCCCACTAAGCTCTGGTACATGTTGAGCCTTAGAATTGCTTTCTCTTTTACAAACCTTCACTTCATTTCATCATTATTTTATCACTTCATAAGCCTAAAATCAATGAAGAATGATTAGGATTGCTTAAAGGTTACGTGAAATTGATTAACATATTGTATTTTCATGATTTTTGCTATTTTAACAATTTTCTGCAAAATAGCTACAGAATACAGGCATTCCGTAGCTGACCGCGCATTCCGTAGCTGATCCCGCATTCCGCAGCTGTTTTACAGTTTGAGTGGGTTCCAGGTGTCGTCTGAAGGAAAAATGCATATGGGCAGATTCCTTACCTCATCCACATCATTCGTTGCTCTCCACAAAGTCTGAGCAAAAATATCTAAGTGGTTATGCACGTGGGACACCCAAACCAAGAGGCAGTCTCTTATTAAAACACGGATTCTACAGGTGTCCGCAATGAAGAACGAGGCTGTCAATAAGAGTTTCAATAAGTAGAAAGACACTTATCCCTTTATTTTCTCCAGTTCCGTTATGTAAATTTTCTATTAATATGCTTGGGGAACCGAGAGAAAGAGGTTAGATCTTGGTTAGAATTTGGCTTTTGCTGCTAACCGTGAATACTCTGTTTTAAGAATTTTTCTCCTTTAATGAAAGAAGCAATATTCCTTTGAACGCATTGAGTCGATCTTGAGTTAGATTTTCACGCTACTCCGGTGGTAGAGGGCCCCTACCTCCTGAGCGGCTTCATTTTCACTGTTTAGATAAGTATCTTAGCTCTGTTTTCACAGTTTAGATGAGTATTTACTTTCAGTCTTACGTTTGTGTTTCAATTGCATTGAGTTATACAACCATAATTGTTCTAATAAACTTTTCCAACATATTATTCATGATGAACAAGATGGACTGTGTAATTTCATAGAGTAATGGCATGTCAATTTCAATAGAATACTCCGGAGGTAGAATGCATGTGGTTCAGCTTTGTCCTTTCTTTTCAAGTATGATAATGGCTCTTTAGTTTAATACTGTTCATTGTAGATTAATAACATCTTAGTTTATTTTTAACTCATTGCTTTAACACTTCAAGTTTAGCTGTTGTCCATTGTAGCTTACTTTGTCTTAGTTGATAAATTCAATCTCACAGGCTTAATTATTTACAAAACTTCTTTTGTTCAAAATTCATACTCATACACAATTATCTTGACAAAAGATAGTATTATTATAAGGTCTGGAGTATTTTGCAGCTTCTTTATCATTTCACAAACAAGCCTCTTTCTCAAAGACTATTTTTGAAAGGAAATCTATAACTTTTGAGAAAGGTTTAATGGTGTTAAATTGAGTTGCAAAACAGAAGTAGAAACTAGTTTAGAGTAGAAACTTTACCTTGTTACAAATATTCTTTTCCACATATTTTCCAAAAAATCTTTATTCATGGATAAAGATGTTGTACATTGTAAGTTATCTGTTTGATTAGTGATTTAGGAGAAAACTTCATTTACACTTAGCTTGTTCATTTCTCAGGTTCATTTCAATTTCATGTTGTGAGTTTACAATAGAGTCATTATCAAGATTTGTATTTGTTGGTTGCTAGTCATAGTTAGACTCTGTTTTGTTTCAGAATTTGCATTTATTTACCATCATAATTTAGGCTTTACTCTGTTTTGACATATTCAATAGCTTCTTTGCACCAGTATTTAGTTCCTTCCCTTTTCAAACATAAAACCATAAAACCAAAAACATCAGAAAACACTAAACCCAACGAAGTAGGAAGAGGTTACTTAGGCACATATGGTGCACTTCACTTCAGCAGTTTACCAACCCTGGCTAACAATTAAATGAACTCAATTTAGGAGACTAGGTTGAGCACAAACATTTTGGCGCCATTGCCGGGGAAGTGTAACTAGGTAACCTTATTTCTTACATCCAAAAACAAAAACAAAAACAAAAACAAAAACTTCAATCACCTACCACACCCACTATATCATGTGGTGCAGTATGAGCCACACATCCACATTATGAATTCATATTTTTGTAGGTAGAAGAAGAGGTGACAAAGGAGATTGAAGAAATGGATGGAGATGATGACAATGAGGAAGATCCTTTTGGATATCCCATTCAAGAAACTAATATCAACGTTCAAATGAAAAACATCCATCCATCTGTACTTCCTAACTTCAAAGGTATGAGATCAGAAGACCCGGAAACCTTTGTTTTTGAATTTGAAATAATTTGTAGATCTTATGGCTACTCATTGCACATGCAAAAATTGAATTTGTTTCCGGCAACATTGAAGGATAGAGCTCTTAGATGGTTCATGACATTAGGAACAAATTCTATAAGGACATGGGATGATATGAAAAGAGTATTTTTGGTAAAGTTTATTGCATGCACCATGACCTTAGAAATGAAGTCTTTAACATGAACCAAAAAGAGGATAAAAGCCTAGAAGATTTAGTAGAGAGATTTACTTATAATATCAAAAGATCTAAATTGCATAATTTAGGATCAGATGCATTAAAAATTCTCCTACTAAATGCTATAAAGGATGAATGGATTGATCTTCTTAATCTTGTGGGAAAAGGAGATGTTTATCGATTGTCATTTCAAGAAATTTGTGAACTATGCAAGAACATATCAAGAGGAAAAGAAAAGTGTGTAAGGTCCCCTCAACATCCATTTGTGGCAAAAGTAAGTAAGTCAGCATCAAAATTGGTAAGTCAAACTGAACCTAACAATTTGATAAACATTCTTGGTAATTTAAATGAACAAACTGACATGCTAAGAGTGCAAAACAAGCAAAAAGTTTCTTCATTTATATTTTTCCCTAAATGTAGAAAGAAACATGCTTTGCATGAATGTCCATGTGATAACATTAAAATGTGTAAAATTTGTGCAGGATCACATACTACTGAAGATTGCCCATCATTACCAGGGTTGAAGGCAATTTACCAGAAGGATAATGGAGCAAATCAAGCACAAGAGAAACTTTGTCATGTAGCTCCAAGAGGACTATGGCAGCCTCATCAACCCAATATGATGCAATATCCTTATGCACAGTATCAAGGTTATGCACAACAATCTCAAGGTAATTGGAAAACACCCTTGCCTTGGAAACCTTGGCCATCTCAATCCCAACCTCAAAACCAATCTTGGCAACAAAGTTGGCAAAGGCCTTATAAAGGAAATCCACCATATCCTCAATCTTTCCCTCTCTATCCTCAATACCATTTGCCTCCACTACGACATCAATATCACCCTCATTTTACCTCAATTCAACCTTTCCCATTACCATCCACACAAGCACCCCAAAGATTCCCCACTCCACTACCTCCACAACCATTTCATATCCCCAACAATAAAACACCTCAATCAACTTACAATTCTGAGGTATTGCAAAATGATTCATCAGCTATCATTGAAGAACAACAACCAGAAGAAGAAGACTCAGATAAGGTCCAAGAATCATGGATGTCTATTGATAATGAGGAGATATTGGAACCAGAGATTGAAAAGTCTCATGCATGCCTATCACTAGATTCTATGAATGAAGCTCATATCTCCGAAGACTTGCATTTCATGATAGAGGAAAGACAAGGAAGACAAGATTACATTGAATCTTGGTTCAATTCAGTCATTGGATTCCAATGCTCAATTATTCAATATCTTCTGACATCATCTAAATCAAGACAGTTGGCATCTCATATATTGGTACATATCAAAGAGTATCTTTCAAACCTGCATATGAGTTTATCTATCATCTTGTTACAAACATGGTTCCATTGGAAGTACTCATATACTTGAACAAGATTTTATTTTTCAAGTAGAGTAGGACATAAAAAAAAAAGAGAAAAAAAAAGAAAAAAAAAAAGAGTAAAGAGAAAAATAAGTCCTATTGTGAAAACCAGCTTGCTGGCACAATTGGACATGAGCTTTGTCTGAAAACCAGGCAACTGGCGGGCAAAGTTCACAATAAAGTTCTGCAATTTCATGATGGTTTCAATCTTTCATGGTTCTTCAAATCATTCTTGGTTCTATGCTCGAGTTGGATGATGTGGAATTCCTTAAGGTCCACCTTCCAACAGATCTTGTCCCATCGACCTCAACACTTTATCGGGGATCAAGATTAGAGATTATTTGAAGTGCCTTGGAGCTTGCATTCATCAATGGCAAGCCTCCTCGTTGATAACAATGGGAATACAACAATGTCTCTTGATTGTCAAATCTTGCAGGCGACTCGATTTCGACACATTCATTCGTCCCTGTCAAGATGCACTGAGGTACCTTGACACTCATTTACATTATCAGTGAGTTGTCTCGCATTGGTTAACGATTTTCATTATTGATCGGTAATCCAATGATTTCTTCCCATGCTCGACTTCGACACATTTATTCGCATGGTAAGAATTGTACCATGAATGTTGGCTTTGATGAAGACTAATGGTTTTATGAAATCAACAACAACTTGCAGCAGTACATTTCATTAGTTTCTTGTATCAGCATGTTCATATTTTTTTCAATTCAATAATAGCTACGGAAAGTGGCAGTTTCTGCAGCCATTGCTGTAGCAGCCTGTTTTCATCTTTTTGCAATTTTTTCCAGAAGGCAGTTTTGGCGCAAATATTGCAAGAGATTGGAGCAGAAATAAAAAATTCTGAGCTTCTGGGTTTTCTCAGAATATGATAAATTGAGTAAGAGGCGGACAGAATTTGGAAAAAACAATTTTTAAGGGCATTTCAGAAGGGTTTTTCAGGCAAATTTTCAATTTTCAGCATTATGGACAGAATAGGACAGATTTGAGTATTTTTGTACAGCAGCACCTTTTCTTCATCAAAATGAAATTCTAGAAGCATGTGGCAGTAGAGAAGGTAAAAATACACAGTTTCCCTTTGGAATCACTCAATTTGGCCTTAAAATGAGTCCGTGGCGTACTTTTTTGTTGCAACATTGGGCAAAATGAAGGGTGAAACAGGGCAGAAATTGATTTTATCATAACTTTCAAACTGTGCATCCGTTGGTCCTGAAATTTTTATGGTAAATGCATTGAGGTAGGGTGAATAAACACAGAAAATTTCAGAAAATTTCAGTGTGTATTTTTCAAGAAATTGGCCACTTTCACCTACAGCCATTTCTCATTTTCCGGGAGATCCGTGTAACCAATGGCAGATATTTTTCGTCGGAAAATGCATAATAATATTGGTGACAACCTCAGAAAATTTCAGGGAAGTCTGATGTACCATTTGAGAGAAATTCCAAAATTCATTTCATTCTACAATTCCACTCCATCTCACTCCATTTTCACTCCATCTCACGCCATTTTCATTTCATTTCACAAGTCCATTCCACTTTCACTCCATCTCACGCCATTTTCATTTCATTTCACAAGTCATATTCCACTTTCACTCCATCACATTTCACATCCATCTTCCATAATTCATACTTCATTTCTTTTTACAGATTGCATGTTGTAGCCACATCTTATTCAGCAGTTCTGACATAATTGTACAGCCTGCAAAGAGATGATGATTACAGGAAATTGAAGGATTCTGTTTTGAAGACCAACATGCTCAAAGAGGACCAAAGGAACAACATCAAGCACAGCAATTAACAAGGTCAAAATTCTGAGGTAAATTGTGAAAATTATTTTAATAGCAAAAAGTTAAAACATGAAATAGATACAATGTGTATAATCATGTGTTTCCTAAAAAACCTATCATTCGAATTGATTATCCATATCCCTTATCCAACATTTCATATCTCACCACAAGGTCATCATAAATTCTCCATCAGATCCATAGCCACTTCATTTTCCCTTATAGCTTAATTACCTCCATCCATTCACTTCCATTACACTTTGCAGCCAATCCATCTCTAAGTGCAGAAAGGTAATTCTAAGGGTGAAGCATTATTCTTCAACTAATCCATCTTCAGACACAGAGATACAGTTTCAAAATAAAGTATTAGACTCTCTAGTCAATCTAGCTTCAAGCATAGAAAAGTAATTCTGAAAGGAAGATAATCTGCACAAAGGAGGAATGTGGCTAATTGTCAGGACACAATCAGTTGAAGTCAAGTATTTGGAAGGATATCCACAAGGCAAGGAGCTACTACAATAAGAAGGGAGGCTAAATTTTATAGAGAAATTTGATGGCTTCCATAAGGAGATTACAAAATATTTTGTCAAATATTTTGATGGAGCAAAAGAAGAGAAACTGACATGGATATTGAAAATAAACTTGACACTCCACTACAAAAGGAAGATGAAGAACTAATCTCTGAAAAGTTAACAGAGATTAGAAAATAGATTAGGGCCAAAAGAAGCAGAAAGATAAGGTTGGATGTTTTAACAGAGGTTTCAAAGCACATGGAATAAGTTTTGATGAAATTGCATGAGGACATGCAATAGTCTTGCAGTGGGGGTATGTTGAGCCTTAGAATTGCCTTCTCTTTTACAAACCTTCACTTCATTTCATAATTATTTTATCACTTCATAAGCCTAAAATCAATGAAGAATGATTAGGATTGCTTAAAGGTTACATGAAATTGATTAACATATTATATTTTCATGATTTTTGCTATTTTAACAATTTTCTGCAAAATAGCTACAGAATACAGGAATTCCGTAGCTGACCGCGCATTCCGTAGCTGATCCCGCATTCCGCAGTTGTTTTACAGTTTGAGTGGGTTCCAGGTGTCGTCTGAAGGAAAAACGCATATGGGCAGATTCCTTACCTCATCCACATCATTCGTTGCTCTCCACAAAGTCTGAGCAAAAATATCTAAGTGGTTATGCACGTGGGACACCCAAACTAAGAGGTAGTCTCCTATTAAAACACGGATTCTACAGGTGTCCGCAATGAAGAACGAGGCTGTCAATAAGAGTTTCAATTTGATTAGAAGTAGAAAGACACTTATCCCTTTATTTTCTCCAGTTCTGTTATGTAAATTTTCTATTAATATGCTTGGGGAACCGAGAGAAAGAGTTTTAGATCTTGGTTAGAAATTGGCTTTTGCTGCTAACCGTGAATACTCTGTTTTAAGCATTTTTCTCCTTTAATGAAAGAAGCAGTATTCCTTTGAACGCATTGAGTCGATCTTGAGTTAGATTTTCACGCTACTCCGGTGGTAGAGGGCCCCTACCTCCTGAGCGGCTTCATTTTCACTGTTTAGATAAGTATTTTAGCTCTGTTTTCACAGTTTAGATGAGTATTTACTTTCAGTCTTACGTTTGTGTTTCAATTGCATTGAGTTATACAACCAGAATTGTTCTAATAAAATTTTCCAACATATTATTCATGATGAACAAGATGGACTGTGTAATTTCATAGAGTAATGGCATGTCAATTTCAATAGAATACTCCGGAGGTAGAATGCATGTGGTTCAGCTTTGTCCTTTCTTTTCAAGTATGATAATGGCTCTTTAGTTTAATACCGTTCATTGTAGATTAATAGCATCTTAGTTTAGTTTTAACTCATTGTTTTAACACTTCAAGTTTAGCTGTTGTCCATTGTAGCTTACTTTGTCTTAGTTGATAAATTCAATCTCACAGGCTTAATTATTTACAAAACTTCTTTTGTTCAAAATTCATACTCATACACAATTATCTGGACAAAAGATAGTATTATTATAAGGTCTGGTGTATTTTGCAGCTTCTTTATCATTTCACAAACAAGCCTCTTTTTCAAAGACTATTTTTGAAAGGAAATCTATAACTTTTGAGAAAGGTTTAATGGTGTTAAATTGAGTTGCAAAACAGAAGTAGAAACTAGTTTAGAGTAGAAACTTTACCTTGTTACAAATATTCTTTTCCACATATTTTCCAATAAATCTTTATTCATGGATAAAGATGTTGTACATTGTAAGTTATCTTTTTGATTAGTGATTTAGGAGAAAACTTCATTTACACTTAGCTTGTTCATTTCTCAGGTTCATTTCAATTTCATGTTGTGAGTTTACAATAGAGTCATTATCAAGCTTTGTATTTGTTGGTTGCTAGTCATAGTTAGACTCGCTTTGTCATGATTTTTGCATTTCCTCGCTATCATAGTTTAGGTCAATGTGACTGCTGGACCAGTTTCCCTTCAGGATTAGTAATTCGTTAATTTTTTCCTTTTCAAAATAAAACCATAAAACCAAAAACATCAGAAAACACTAAACACAACGAAGTAGGAAGAGGTTACTTAGGCACATATAGTGCACCACACTTCAGCAGTTTACTGACCCTGGTTGACAATTAATGAACTCAATTTAGGAGACTAGGTTGAGCACAAACAGTACATACATCAATATACTAGAAATGAAGCAAGCACACATTTATGAAACAACTACATAACAATTAAACACATAACATACATAGAGATTACCTAATTGATGAGGGTAGATTAAATCTAATGATTAGGGTACATATATAATATGATGAGGGTAGATTAAATCTAATAATTAATCACCCTAACAATAATCAGTGTGATTCAAACCTTAGACATAACAATGTGAGTAATGTAAAGAAAATTTTAAAAGAAAACGAACATACCTTTTACATGAAGAGAAAAATCCTTATGGTCTAAGACATGTCTCGAGTTGTTCATTAAAAAACCTTGTAATATTTTAGTTGAAGGGATCCTTTAGCAACAAGACTCCTTTGAAGACTCTCTTTGAATTTGGTTATATATCTGCAAACTTAATTTCTACAAGAAAAGTGTAATTAACAAAGATAATATGAATATTTTGTGTGGAGTTGGAAGCTCTTTTTCAAAGTTCTCCCTATCCTTACAACAATTATTGACAAGCACTACCAAGATTACTCTAGTGTGAATACAAGTTAGGGATTTTAGTTTCAAATATTTTCAATTTCACCCTAGACTAAAATCTAGGGTTTCTGTATGGAATATTTCCTATATATGATGAAAATTCTTAGACCTAATGGCTATATCCGTAACTAGACTCTAAAATAATCTTAGAAAATGATCATGTTATACATACCTCCATACTACATACCTTTGCCTTGAAGGGTTTATGTTCCATATAACTTGTTTCCTTTCTTGCAAAGTTGGAAGCATATCATTAGAATATTGAGAGAAAAGAACATAAACAACACGTACTTGATTTTTGATGAGGTCTTCAAATTTCCTTTCCATATTCTTGTGTAAGATACTTTGAATAGGTTCTTTCCATTGTTTATAGATTGTTATTTTTCTTGACTATTGTCTTTGTAGACTTGAGATCATTTTGTGATTAGGGATTTCAAGATGCTTTTCACATTGACATGATGCTTAGGAGTACAATGCCTCTCACACCAGACCTCATTTCAATTCTCTTGATCTCTCGATGAATCAATTCATGAATCATTTCCTCATAGAAATCCAAGGATTCTCACGCTTATGCTTGGTCACACAACTACAAGGTGATAGAAATGATGTTATCAGTTGACCTAGAGGTAGAGGGGCATCCCCTGCCTCACCCACGATGAGCGGCAACAAAACGCCCACACAACATAGTTAACGAGGGGACAATATCCATAAAGAGTTGACAAAGGTTGACACAAGAGCGAGATGTAGGAGTAGTTGTAACATACCTCCTTTTTCACACACCAATATTTATTTTTCTTCTCCTTTAACGTTACTGGAATTTCACATACTTCAAACATACTTGCTTCTTTACTTCTTCTTATGCCTCCTTACTACTATACATTGTGCTATGTTCATTTTTCTGTAAGAATTCTATATTGGATTATGGAAATTTGTTTGTTAGTTGCTTTGGTTTTGATTACACATGTTCATTGGTGGAAATTATGGTATTATTACCCACCAAAATAGGTTGATTACATAGGACATCAGTTTCATGAAATTTCACATCGTTGGGATAGAGTTCGTCATGAATACCTCACATGTTTCAATTCATTTGATACCTCACATATTTAAATTCATTTGATTACATTGTTGGTTTCCATTTGATACCTCGCATGTTTCAATTCATTTGATTACAATGTTGGTTTCTTTGTGAAAGAGTTGGTTCCCTTATAATGTCTACTACATACTTGATTTGCCAAGGCATAGCTATTACAAAATTATAATCTTGATTTGCCAACTTTAAGTTGGCATAGCTATTACAAAATTATAATCAAGTAATTATGAATGTTTCAATTCATTTGATACCTTACATATTTCAATTCATTCGATTACATTGTTGGTTTCCATTTGATACCTCACATGTTTCAATTCATTTGATTACAATGTTGGTTTCCTTGTGAAAGAGTTGGTTCCCTTATAAAGTCTACTACATACTTGATTTTCCATGGCATAGCTATACCTTACATATTTCAATTCACTTGATTACATTGTTGGTTTCCATTTGATACCTCACATGTTTCAATTCATTTGATTAGAGTGTTGGTTTCCTTGTGAAAGTTTTGGTTCCCTTATAATGTCTACTACGTACTTGATTTTCCATGGCATAGCTATTACAAAATTATAATCTTGATTTTCCAACTTTAAGTTGGCATATCTATTACAAAATTAAAATTATAATAAAGTAGTTATGACCATTTCCTTTCCTATACATATTTTGTCTCTTGGTTTCCTTGTGAAAGAGTTGGTTCCCTTATAATGTCTAATACATACTTGATTTTCCATGGCATAGCTATGCCTTACATATTTCAATTCATTTTATTACATTGTTGGTTTCCATTTGATACCTCACATGTTTCAATTCATTTGATTAGAGTGTTGGTTTCCTTGTGAAAAAATTGGTTCCCTTATAATGTCTCCTACCTACTTGATTTTCCATAACATAACTATTACAAAATTATAATCTTGATTTTCCATAACATAGCTATTACAAAAGTATAATCTTGATTTGCTAGAATATTAGTTTCCTTGTGAAAAAGTTAGTTCCCTTATAATGTCTACTACATACTTGATTTTCCATAACATAACTATTACAAACTTATAATCTTGATTTTCCATGACATAGCTATTACAAAAGTATAATCTTGATTTGATTTGCCAACTTTAAGTTAGCATATCTATAATCTTGATTTGATTTGCCAACTTTAAGTTGACATATCTATTAAATTATATTTTGTCTCTTGTTCTTCATGTTATATACTTCAATCATTCCTACAATGATTTAAAACTTCGAGACTTCTGAAAATTGACCTCTCCACATTATAGTTCCCATATGCCACATTACTTCTTGCGTTAATTTTTTAAACCTTACTATCTGGTTCAATTCCGAAATACGAATGTTGCTTCTCCAATCTCACTTACATTTTCATCACAATTCCTCTTACTAGTTTGTTTATCCCCTCGTTTTCACAAGTGTTTATATAATGTCCGGGAACAAATATTTTATGCTCTCGGTTCAATTTTAATCTAGGGTTCCGTCATTGGGGCCATTGCCTGAGGTAGCTATTCCATTATATAAAAAATCTCTTGCAACCGTTATCAATTTCATTTATTGAAAGTGGTTTAACTCCACTCTAAGTTGCAGAGAGGGAGAAACAATATCAGAGTTTTTTGAACCTAAGGGTTTTGGGTTTGTTTGAGCGGTCGTTTTGTTCTACGACCCTAGCACCAAGACTAATTTTTTTCTTTTTTAATGGGAATTCAGACCTTTCTTTCTTTAATAATTTTGATCTTTCCCTTTCTAACTAACACAATCCCTGTCATTTGTAGCTTTGGGAAAGGATACGCGTGTTTTCATGTTCATGTGTTCCTTGGACAACATCGACCATCGTTTTATTTGATATATAGAATTTCCCATTTGCAATTTCTTGCTTGCTTTATGCTTCATGATACTAATTACTATGACTTATGGTTGAGAAAAACATTTGTTGCATATGTCCCAAGAATTTCTACCTAACTCAGTATTAACTTCAGTTTTCATTGGCCTACAAATTTGCTCTTTTAATTTACCCACTATTAGTCTGAAGCTATCATAATGTACATCTCTATTTGGATATGTAGTTTAAAACCAATTTAAGGGTTTATCTATGATGTTTCCATCAAACCCTATAGGGTTCAAATGACATTTTTAAACGTAGTTTATGTTTTACTTCAACCCAAAACTCTAAATGTTTTCAATATGTTTGCATAATCAAATAGTTAGGTTTATTTAGTAACCCAGTAGTAACTAAGTAATGGGAAAAAGGCCTAACTTATTCAATATACTTTACTTATGAGACAACTTGTTTAAGTTATGAGGAAAAGGACATATATGTAGATATTACCTTGTGTATATGTATGTGTTCGCGTAAACAAAGTTACTGATTAAACAAGAAAATTATCTGGTACCTATTTTTTTGAGGTAGAAAAAAGAACATCTGATTTTGAAAAGTGGTGATGCAGGATCACCCTATTTTTGGAGCATATTTTTGGCATTTTAAATTTTCTTATATATATTTTTTTAAATGTCATGATTTTCATGTCGATTTTGAAAAGTGATGACCTAGAATCACTTGTTTTTTGTTTAAAGTAGTGATTTTCATATTCAAAATAAAACATAAAAATAAAATAAAAAACCATAACCAAATAATCCAATTAAAAAAAAACACACACACAATTTTTTAAAAAGTAAGGTAAAAATTTAAAAAAAATAATAATTTAAAGGAAAAAAAAAAAAAAAAAAACATCAAACACATTAAAAAAAAACATAATATAACTTGTAAATATAAAAAATTAAAAAAATAAAGTAAATATAAAATAAAAATAAAAAACTAAAAATTTAAAAAATAAAATTTCAGAAAATACATAATTTAAAGGAAAAAAAACATAAAAAAGCATACTTAAAAATGATAAAATTAAATATTTAAAATGGTAAAAAAAAATCAAATTTAAAAATAATAATAATAATAATAATTAAAATACAAAAATTAAAAATAATTAAAATTTAAATTAAAAAAAAATTAAAATACTAAAAAATGATATTAAAAAGAAACATTTTAAACTAATTAAAAAAACCAAAACAAAAAATCTATATCTTTTTCTTAATAAAACATTTTAAGAATAAAATTAAAATAAAATAAAACATTTTTAAAAATTAAATAAATTAAATTAAAATATAAAAATTAAATAAAATAAATAATAATAATAAATTAAATTAAATTTAAATAAAAATATATATATATTAAATTTAAAAAAATTTAAAAAATTAAATTAAATTTAAAAAAAAATTATTAAATTTTAATAAATTAAAAAAAAAAAAATTGTGCCGGCACATATTTTTTTTTTAATGAAATTTAATTTTCATTTATTAAATTTTCCTTAAATTACAACTATTTTTTTAATTTACTAAAATTATATATTAAAATATATATTTTTTAATTTATTAAAATATAAATTTTATTTATTTAAAATTTAAATTAAAATCTACGTTTCTTAGTATTTTTAAATTTTAAATTTTTATTTTTAACGTATTATAATTTCTCTTAAAATTAAAATTAAAATTATATATCTTGGTATTATTATTTTTTTAAATATTTTTTTTAATTTATTAATATTTTTTTTAATTTAATTTTTTATATTAAAATTCACTATAATTTTTTAAATTTATTGAAATTTAATATGTTTTTTTTAAATTATATATATATATATATAATGATGATGATGATGGTTAATGTTCATTGAAACAAATATTTGGTTTATTGGACCTAAAGAAAACATTTACTTAGTTTGATTTAAGATTTTTCATCCTATACAGTGTTTAGAGATTGGAGAGAAGCCTCGTAGCTCACTATAATTTTGACATCTTAAAAGGCTAGAAGATATCGCATTGTAACAAAGATTATGAAATTGAACTCTAATGTGGTTGTACTCGCGGCACTCTAAGAGGAAGTGATTTTCATCCTCGATGTTCATATTCTCACAGAGATGGCAGATCCTTTCCATCCATGATGTTTTAGGAACTGTCCAACGACCTGTTTCACTATGGAGCTCATGAGAGTTCGTTCTAATCTTGGCTATATTAATTTTCTTCTTTAAGCTAGTTAAAATAGTGAGATACTTTTAATTAATTTATTTTAAATTTAATTTAATTTTTAAAATTTATTTGTTTAAAGAAAAAATTAATATTTTTATTTTATATATATCTATATATATTAATTTTAATATATATAGATATATATTAAAATTTGAAACATTAAATTAAATTTAAAATAAATTAATTAAAAGTATCTCACTGTTTTAATATTTTTATTTTATATATATCTATATATATTAATTTTAATATATATAGATATATATTAAAATTTTAAAAATTAAATTAAATTTAAAATAAATTAATTAAAAGTATCTCACTATTTTAACTAGCTTAAAGAAGAAAATTAATATAGCCAAGATTAAAACGAACTCTCATGAGTTCCATAGTAAAACAGGGAGTTGGACAATTCCTAAAACACCATGGATGGAAAGGATCATTCATCTCTCATATATATATATATATATATATATATATATATATAATTTATTTATTTATAATTTTTAATATTGAATCGTGCTTTGTTTTTTTCAATTATTTTAAAATGTTTTTTTATTTTTTTAATATAAATTTTTATTATTTTATATTTTTTTTTTAAATTTTATTTTTTTCAAATCTTTATTTTTATTTTCTTTTTAATTTTTAATTTTTTAATTTAAATAAATTTTTATTTTTCTATTTTTTATTTAAATTTCTTTATTTTAATTATTTTTTATTTTTTCAAGTTAATTTTATTTTTTTAAATATTTTTATTGATTTTTATTTTTATTTTTTATATATTTGATTTTTTTTTTGTCATGTTTTTAATTTTTTTTTTTTTTTTTATGTTTTATTACCAATACGAAAATCAACACTTTTAGTTTTCATGGTGTTTTTTGCACAAAAAAAATTGACAACGTTATTCCAACATTAACATTTTTCTTTTCGTTTTCAGGGTGTTTTTTGCACAAAAAAAGGTTGGCTTTTACTTCCATTTAAAAAAAGGTTGAAAATTTTGATGTTTTTTGTTTATTTGTTAAAGTTCTTGTTTTAAGGTAATAGTTCCTATTTGATCCATAACTTTGTTAAGAATATAGTCACTACCTTTTGTAATGTATTGTATATTTACTATGACTTTTTCTAGTTTCTCTATTTGTTTATAAAAGTTACATGCATAGTTATGTATTTATCTTGCAATCGATTTGCATTATGGTTACTTTCATGGTGTTTTTTGCACACAAAAAATTAACGATGTTATTCCAACATTAACACTTTTTGTTTTTAGGGTGTTTTTTGCACAAAAAAGTTTTCTTTTACTTCCATTTTTAAAAAATTTGAAAATTTAGCCCGAAAAAAAAGTCGTTCCATAATAACACTTATCTTTTCTTTTTTAAAGTTGTTTTTTGATGTTTTTTTTTTGTTAAAGTTCTAGTTTTAAGGTAATAGTTCTCCTTTGATCGATAACTTTGTTAGAAGTATAATCACTATCTTTTTAACGTAAGTGGATTGTATATTTACTATGACTATGACTTTTCCAGTTTGTCTAATTGTTTATAAAATTTACCTACTCATCTTTTTCCAGTTTCTCTCAATTGTTTATAAAGTTTACATGCATAGTTATTATGTATGCATCTTGATTTGCATTTCGGTCCTATAATAATTTCCAAAGTGCTACATTGGCATTTAGTACAAGACCTGTATAGTTTTACAATCACTCTTCTTCTTTGTATAGTATTTTATTATTAGTCTTGGAGTTACTATTCCATTACTTTTCAACTTAATCGATTTCTTTAACTCTTACCTAATGTAGTATAAAAAATATTAGTCCTACATCCATTTTTTATCTTATTTCTTGTTGTGTGGAATATTTAATAGAATTTCCAATGATCTCCAAAAGTACCAACCCTTATTTAGATTGTTCTAATCGTTCAACCAATACTAGTTAACATCTTTATGGTTATTCAATATCATACTAATTATGTACTAGGTTGAATATTTGACATTATTTAAAATCATAATATAAGTTTACAATTCCTTTCATAACCAATTCATCCCCTCTGCCATACTCTCAACCAAAATGTGTAATTTATTAGTTCATCAAAACATTTTTTTTATTTCATGGTTCCTTACCTCAAATGTAATAAATCTCTCCTTATACATATACTTAGGAATATAGTCCCACTAGTTAATTGAGTTTTTATTTCATTGACGTACGTCCCAATAATAGATTAAAAAGGGACAAAAACTTCTGCTACATCTATATATAACTACTTAGTTTCACTTCAATAATTCATTAATTCAACACTCCCTTATAATCTATATCATAATCTTTCGATCATGTGTTTATGTAGAATAATACTTCTAGTAGCATTCATTTAAATATTATATTAATTCACATTATCTAAGAGGAGAATATTTAACTGTACATGTACCATATATTCTATTCTCAAATCAAGACTTTAATTCAACATAGAATTGTTTAATACTAATCAAAAGAAGTGACCTTAATCTCTATTTATGCATGCACATTTTAATTCATATACATACAACTATTCTCTTCATATTCATATGCTCAATTCCGTAATTAATTAACCATCATAGGAATTCGACTATAATAATCATGATTCAGATTTATGCAGGAACACAACAAAATACACATATAACCATAAATACAAAGATGCAGTGGAAATAACATTTCATTTCATTAATATCAAAGAACTGAAATTTTCTTACAGACATAATGGAAATAATCTAGCTAGGGCACTAGTAGCTTATCTCTGAGAAAAGATGTGGTTGCTACAGGCCTATGAACTGAGTTATAATGAGGCTCCAGGACCTATTTATTATTTAGAAACAATGGAAAACCCTAAACATCCAAAACCATAACCCTAGGAGATGAAGCGCCAAAACTATGGGCCCCGTTAGGGTAAATTGGTGTTTCAACTTCCCGGGGAGGTAACTTTGGCATACGATCTCATTAGAAAGATATATCTGAGGACTAAAAATTTTGAGTGAGCAACATCAATATATGGACCCATGCTGCTCTCGGTTTTCCCCAAAAACGTCATTTAGGGCCTCAAAACGGCTTTGAAAGTTCAGACCCGAAAAATTTCTAAAAATAGTAAGTTGTGCTGCAACTTTAAAAATGAACGAACTGATGGCGGGGGTTCAAATGGAATAGGTGGGTGGTCACCAATATCCACCTATATCATTAAGGCCCCAAAACGGCTCCAGGAGTGCAGGACCCGAAAACCTGCTAAAAATAGTAAGTTGTGTTGAATGTGAAACGCTGCAAGAATTGATGGTGCCGGTCCAAATGGAATAGTTGGCTGGCCACCGATATCCACCTGGATCAAATCATTACATTCATATATCTTCATTATATTGGTTACTTGAAACTAATTCAATAGAGACATGCAAAACTAATAACTTATATAGTTGATTCTAATAATTCCATCTTCAATCTTCATTCAAACTATAATACCATTAATCTAATTCAATATCAGCATATAAATTAGATCATAATTTCACCTAACTATGATGAAATCCAAATGCTTAGGGAATATTCAAGAACAAAGAATGTTCCACCCAACCATGAACTATCTCCAAGAGTCCCCCCCGAGCTCAGAACTTCTTTCCTTCAGGAGCCAACAACCAGTTTGGTTCCTAAGTGGTTTTTCTTACAGATTCTTCCCAACATATTTTTAGTAGTGTCCTTCTTTAAGGTTTTCCTGCCTTTTTCCTAATATTTTTGTTTTAATTTGAGAAACAAATTCTTTTATTTTTCTTTAAAGCATGTCTTTATCTCTCATTGTTCTCTTTTATGCTTTTTACCCAACTTAGCATTTCTCTCTAGTTAAGTAATTAACAAAATATTTATCTCCCATTATGTTAATATATTTAACAACTTTATCCTAGGGATTTTTACGAGACTTTTAGGGAAGGTACACCATGTATAATTTAAACAGTTAACAAATTTTCATGAGTTGGAAATAAGTCTCTAATACTCTAGTTGTGTTTCTTTAATATTTCTAAACAACTTATTTATTAATTTAATAAAAAAAAATATAATTACTTCATCATATAGTTTCCATCCCGGCTACATAGCCATGTCTGAAAAAACAAGGCATAGGGGTGTTAAATCTTCCCCCCCTTGAAGTAAACATTATCCTCTGTGTTTCCTCAATTTGATCTTTTCTAAAGACAGAAAGGAAATGTCTCCTGTGTTTTTTTTTTCATTTTCAAAATAGTCTCCTTAGTGCTAAAGTGTTTCCATTGCACTTTACTTTGAGTGATGACTCAATTCTAGAGTAAAACCTACTTGTCTTCAAATCACGCTCATTTCATAGCATGTTTCCATACATGTTGAATAGGTACTTTCCTTTTTCATTAACACATCCCACAAAGGATCATCAACCTACACCTAACAAGGGTCATCAACATACACCCAACAAGGGTTAACAACATTAGTATAGTACATAAACAATAACAATAAGTCCATTTGTGCACTTACTCACTGGTTGTGTCAAGTGAGAGAGAGATCCCATAAGTGTACATCAACTATAGAAATATACATTAAAATATTCCCCTACGTTGTTATGGTTGCACCATTCAACCATAAAAAATTTCATTACCCTTAGGTTGTCCCATGCCTATTTTCTTTTTGCAGTTCCACTAGTCTGCTCCAGAAAATCCATTCAACATATGCATGTTTTATCCTACTATATCATTCAACCAATATTTAGTTAGCTATCAATTCAATCAACCAATTAACTAATTCTTTATGGACCACACTTATAAAATTATCTGATTGGCCAAATTATCCATATTAATATGTAATCCATACATATTAGATATCTATTTCATCCTTCAGGCTTAAGACATAAAGGATTTGTTTTCCCATTTCAGGGTCTATTGCAGTTTCCTTTTAAGGATTTCAGGTTTTCACACTTCAATTTTTCCTTACTCCACTTCTACATAGATATGTCATTTTTTTGCATCATTTCAACACTATTATTGGACACTTTCATGTTGTCCTGGTTACTTGGGGTAACCAAAGAACGCCATTATTATTATTATTTTCAATCTAATAATCTTTGATTTATTTACTTGCCTTGTTATTTTTGTGATCAATTTTATTTTAATCACAATTTATTGGTATATTTCATCCCATCTTACAGACGTTTTACATGCTTAGTAGGTTTCTCACCTATGTGATCGTCCACCAGTTAAGCTCTTATCAACCAACTCTCTTGGTTACCAACTTCTTTTCTCAGTATCCCATATATAAATTTACAAGAGCACTACCAATAATCCCTTATCCATGTAGGTTTAAATCTGAAAATTCCTCTTGGGTTTATCATTATGGCATTATGGATTATTTTGTTAGGTAAAAACCTCATTTGATACTACTTTCTTTTACATGCAAGTTCATGGTTCCTTTGCTCAACTATTAAAGTTTTTGAGTTTCTTTATGCTCAACCTAGAACACACTACTAATTCCAGGGTTCAACCCTTCTCATCTGGTTGCATGCATTTAAATTTTATCCAATGAATCTCTAGAGTATGTGTACATAACTTATTTTGGAGATCATTTATACATAAGAATACTTTGTATTCTCTATTTATTAATTTTTTCTTGATTTTTCATTCCTATTTTTTAATTTAAATATACTCATGGATATATGGAAGGATGGTTATAAATTTCTTGTACCATTAAGTTGCTCAATGTCCATATTTTCATCGGTTTACTGGCCAATAAGGCTTACCCAAATATTTTTATACAATTTATATCTTACTTGTATGAGGTTATTCACAAGGTTTCTCTCCCCTTTTTCCTACTCCTCCACAAAATACTAGCACTTTTTAGAATTATATGTGATTCAAAATTTTACTTTTATACAATTATAACTATATACAAGGTTATTTATCTTTTATTTGTCATTTCCCTGTTGTTCTATTCCTATTTCTATCCCTAAGCAGATATACACTTATTATGGCTTGTTGATTTGATTCATACATCCTCACTTATTTTGTTATTAGAGAAACTACATACCTTTCTAAGTATTCTTAAATATCAATTAATCTTTGCATTCTGAATAGTTAGTTCCACAACCTTTATTGAATCTTCACTCTTTGGATATTTTGGTTTCTCTTCATCACCCCATATTTTAAGATTCATTTCAAGTAAAGGGTGAAACACCGATCTTTAGGCTTAACCTAATGTACTTAATAGGTACTTGTTCTACACAAATTTTGCACCGTATACGATTTTTATTACTCTATTTATGTCATTCTTTACTTAAATTAAATAGTATTAAGTAGAAATTTTTTGGTTTACATCCATATATAACCTTTTAATAATGTCCATAAAATTATTTAATAAAAAATATATGTTATAAAAGAATATACATCTAAATTTTTTCCAAGCAACAAATAATTCATATTATTCCCGTGTAATATTTTCTGCATTTTATTTATGAATTTTGATTCAACGTATCTCTCTTAGTCACAACTAGCCATTTGATGACATATTTTCCCTGCACAAGTCTTGAGTTCAACATCTAAGGAACCATCTCCCTTAGGGAAATTCCTTGACTATAAGGCATACCAATCTGGTAAGGAGAACTTGAACTAATGGTAATAAATGGACAAGGCCCATAGACTAATTTGTATAACAAGATTAGTTAAAATATTTTTTTCCCATCCTATTCATATCAAACAAAAATATACTTCAAATAATAGGTCTTCTAAATCCATTTCAAATTTGAGTATTTCGAGTTTATATAGACGACTTTATATTATATTTATTTTCTTGATTTTTTTTTTTTTTGAATTATGAATGAAGGCATTCATTTTAATCCTTCATTAGGTAGTTTTCATTGTATCTATAATGATTGTTTCTATCATTTTTATCCTCCATGTTGGAGTTCAGGTCTACTTTAATGATGTATGCATTCTATTTACTACCATGTGTATTACTTCCCTACAACACCCATTATTATATTTATCTTTGCACAATTATTTCATTCCATACCAGGAATGGAGCCACATCTTCTATTATTATATATTTTGAACAAGAATAACACATTCATTCCATTTTTCTTTCTCATCCACTATATAATAATATTGCAATCTATTTCAATCTATATATGCACCAATATTTATTTCTCTATTTTCTTGATATAATTGTTAGATAAAACAAGACACTTTCTCTTTTTGGCATAGTTATCATCAACACACCCTTCTATACTTGTCTCACCCAATTTAGTGTATAAGATCCTCTACAAAAGTCTTTATGGATGGTTTAATTAATGGAGCAACATATTTTTGGTCCTTTTCCTTTTTTATAACCATCTTCAATCAATTTCTTTTATAACGAGTTAGAATTATATCCCTTAGTCTTTTCCTTCTTCCAACAATTACATTGTAGGAGATGATACTTTATCTCCTATCTTCACTTAGATCTACTCTCCTTTAGATATAGTAGATGCTTTTCATCATTCATGTCTTTTTTGCTTCTTTTTCATGTGTAACATACACAATAAATTCGTTAATTTTTTAATGTGATTTAGCCCATATGCCTTAATATTCTATACATAATTATGACAAACCCCATTTATATTTTTAGAGAACTACATTTTCTAAAAAATAATGTTAGTTGTGGTTTTACCCTTAGGCCTCACATTCGAACCTACAACTTTGATAGCATATGTAACATACCTCCTTTTTCACAGACCAAAATTTCTTTTCTTCTCCTTTAACATTACTATATTTGTACATACTTTGAACAATATTGACTTCTTTACTTCTTCTTATGCCTCCTTACCATACATTGCACTATGTTCATTTTTTTATAAGAAGTCTATAATGGTTTATAAAGATTTTTTTTGTTAGCTGCTTCAGTTTTGACTACACATTTTCATTGGTGGAAACTATGGTATTATTACCCACTAAAATAGGTTGATTACATAAGACATCAATTTCATGAAATTTCATATCGCTAGGATACACTTCATCAAGAATTCATCGCATGTTCAATTCATTTCATTACAATGTTGGTTTCCTTCTGAAGGATTTGGTTCCATTATAACACCCGCTACATACTTGATTTTCCAACTTTAAGCTCACATAGCTATTACAAAATGATAATCAAGTAGTTATTAAAATTTTCCATGGTAATATTGGAAACAATTGATTTTTCATATACATATTAATATTTTTCTCTTATTCTTCATGTTATATAATTTATTCATGCCTACAATCAATATACGTCTTCAATTTAAAACTTCGAGCCTTTATCAAATCAACCTCTCCACATTATAATTCCCATATGCTACATTACTTCTTTCTTTAATTTTTTAAACCTTATTACCATGGATTCGCTTATGCATACAGGATATAGATTGTATGAAGGCTCAGCCTCATGCCTCGCATGGCACTATGGAAAAATTCCACGATACCTAATCCATGTGATATTCACATGATTTTCAGGTACACGCACTGTCAATGACCCATATTTAAGATTTTTTTTTTTCTAATGGTGAAGATTTATTAGGGTTATTCAAAACCCCCATCCTCCAATTCATAATATAATTTTCACTCATTCCATTTGGTTCACACGGCAAGAGTGTCGCTCTACAATTTTGATAAGACTCAACCTCCTAGGTAACCTTAAGGAAATGGAGTCAACAAAACAAACCTTACTAACTTCCCTCAAGTGCCTTAGGACTCTCCAGGAGTAACCCAACCCCTCAAGGTGTCCATCCCATGAGCCAAATTAACTTCTCCCTCAGCTATAACCCTAATCGCTCCCTTTCCAAGCCCTCCATGCGATTGGAAACCCTCAATTTCTCCCATAGGCCTGCCTCCATGAGACTATATACTTTTCTACTCAGTGTTGTGCCAAAGGCTACAAAATTTAAGGCTATTCTTTAGCATTGGGGTTAAGCCTCTTCCCAAAAATACATATAAATTTCAGAACTCATAAAATACATGACTACAATGATTATAAACCCACAACTGAAACCAAGACTAGACCTGACCATCCCCAACTGGGACTGACATTTCGTCAAACACTTGGTAGATAGGAAAATTATAGGTCATGAATGAACATCTGAGCATAAGGGATTGAAAACTCATATGAGACTTAACAAGAAGGATCACCACCCTCTCTCATTAGTTTTCTTAACATCAATTAGGTCTTTCATCCATTATTCTTTCAGTTACAAGTAAAAACATGAAAAGAGCCATGACTAAAACCAGTCATATATACATCCTTATAAACAACATATAAACATATAAATAACCATAATATAAAAACCATTAAAGCCACATAATAGCAAGTATATTTACCAATCAAAGGAAATATAACTTAGCTTTCGTTAAACATAGGTAATATCCAACCAGGTTCGGGACGTCCACGTACCACCTGACCATAGACATGACTGAACCAAATCTTTATTTTAGTCAGTCACCCCCGTGCCATATTCCAAGCATGAATTTGGGATCTCATCGGATAAACCAATACAAAACAACCAAGGGAATCCAAAGGTTAAACCACCCCCACCCTCACCATACCGTGATCTCACCTAAACGGGCCTTGAGATCACAAAACCAAACTGATCTTGGAATGCCTCCGGATTCCTTCACCATCCTTGAGGAATTTTCCTGTCTCCACCATTATGCTTTACCATGTATCCCGCCATTATCGGTCAAGGGATTCCTAGGCCTTTGGGAATTTTCCTGAGACTACCTCTACCCTGGATTTTGAAACCTTCCATAAATTCCAAATATCAAAACAGAGAACAATCCCATCACACCATGGCTATTCAGAAATTGCAAGGAAAAGCTAAAAACCATTTTCAAAACCAAAAAAACTATGCCACTGACAACAAAATAACCATGTACCAACATACATATACCATGCATGTCAAAACCAGCTAGGAAATCATACATGCAATTTGTTACCTACAATTATTCTTGCTAAATATTTCTTGTTCCAACATTTCCTTGCTTTATCTTTTCTTTCCTTTCCTTTCCTTGTCCTTCCTTTGTTTTTTTTTTTCTTTCCTTTGCTTGCTCGATCTCTTTCTCCTCTTAGTGCTCTTCTCCTCTCTCAGACTAGTTTAGAAAATGAACTGACAAAAAACAACCAATTGATGCTCTAAGGTATTTTTATTGATGAGGCCTATAATTTCTTCAATTTTCCATTATTTTCCTTCATTTTCCTCCTCGCATGCAACATGTGACCTTTCACCTTATTTTTATCCTAATTTCCTTTTCATAAATAAATGTGCCAAAAATAATTTTTGCATTTTCAAAGCCTTTGTCGTTGTCTTGTCTAATTTCCCCTTAGCCATAAACACCTCAAGTGGTGCCCACTAGGATATCTTGCCAAACATTTAGGTTGGAATAAGTGTCCCTTAATCGTGGTCTTAATTTTTATTTTATTAACATTTATTACATGAACGTTTAGCTCGGTCATGTTACATAACCCCTCCCCTCCCTTGTGGAACACCGTTATTGGAGTTAAACCACACCTATACCTCAACAAAACCATTGAAAAGAAAACATACTTCCCATGGAGTTTTATAAATTAGCTCAATGCAGAGTTTACAATGAATAACCTGTTCAAAAGCAAAAACCATCATGCCAACATGATAATATAACAACCATACAGCTTATTCAAGCTTTATAACTTAGCTCATGGTGATATTTACAATAGAAACCATAAATAAATATGTTAAAATACCAAAACCGCTTTGCCTCAACCTGAAAACAATGAAGGTGTTAGCCATCCATAATTTTGACATATGAAAAGATGGCTAAAACAGGTCTTTAGTCTTCAAGAAACAAATTTCATGCAAAATCTGTGACTTCTTGAAGCCTCTACTGTGTTCCCTATCCTTTAAAAATCCACCTATTTTATCTTTTCACTCAAAACCCTCAAAGAAGCTTGCCGATATACAAGGACTGTTTCAAAAAACCTCTTCTCCATCATTTCCCTCCTAAAATCCCCTTTTTCCCTTTATTATTCCTCCATTTCCCCAAAAATCCCTTTAAACCTTGTAAAACCCCTCTTATAAGGTTTTAAACCCCTTTCTTATACCTATCGGAACCCCTCATAAAGTTCAAAAAACCCCCATTTCAGCCTATTTCCCGACCTTTTGAGTTTAGGCCTTAAGCGCCTTTCACTTAAGCCCCTGGCCCTATTTCCACCGTATGACCTGGCCATGTAATCAAGAGCTAAGCCCATCGGCACATCGCATCGCTCCACCACGTCATTTCATCGCATCGTACTTCGCTCTGCCTTTTCCTTCCATTTCATTATATTTCCTTCACGTGATGTTTTTCCCCGCCGATGCATTTTGGACCGTTGATCTGGCTCCTCCAGATCTGACGGTCGACGTTGTTTCGTTGTTCCGCTGTACTCTGCCCTAGTCATTCATTTCTGTGCATCCGCGATATAATCTGGACCGTTGATCTACCCAATCCAATGACCAACGCACTCTCGCTTTTCTCCTCCCACTCCCGATCATTCCCCTCTACCCTCCTTTCTCCGATATAATCCGGACCGTCAATCCTCCTGATCGGACGGTCATCGCGCCATCGCATTATCGTTTTCCTCCCATCCAAGCCCCTTATGTCTACCATTCTCTGAAATAATCCAAGTCGTCGATCCTCCTAATCTGATCGTGGTCGTTTCATCGCATTCTCCCATTTCGGCACACCATTTATCCCTCTGTGCAAAACAGTGACGTTTTCTCCGCCGTTGATTTCTTTAAATCCAACAGTCAGTGTTGTTTCATTTTTTCACCATCCCCTACCCATTTTTTATTTATACGGAGCTCCGATAAATCTAAGTCGTTGATCTCCTTGATCTAACAGTGCTCTCTCCATCGGCGATCCCCATTTCCTCATTCCAAAACCCTCTTTGTCGTCGATATGTGAAGCCTCGATCTAATCTCCACCGTTGATCTCGATCCCGATCCAATGGTCCTACAGCCATCGCACTCCTCCATCAGCCATTGGCCATCACACTTGCTCTCCCATCGGCATTGGCGCATCGCTCTTCCTAATTCCTCCTTCCTGGACCCTCTTCTTAGTCGATCGTTGATCCTCCGAGTTAATATTCGTTGTCCATATCCTAGATCTGAAAACTCACATTGATTCCCCTTCTTTTCACCCATGGGTACTATCAACACACAAAGTAACTCTTTGAGTGCCCCCGCAGTTCACTCTTTCGACCACAGAAGATCTTCATCCGACGGTCCAGATTCACTGCGGAGGCACCCGACTCGCAAAACCATCTGTATCATCCATCCCCCCGCAATTGATCTCAGCCGTCGATCTTCTCCAGATTCGATGGCCATGGGTTCTCATCCCATATAGTCCTGTCGGTCCCACCCGACCGCGCAAAGGCTTTTCATCAAAAAAAATTTCAATCACCATCGTTGATCCTCACGATCCAACGGCCCGCATTCCTTTTCGCGCACGTATCCACCAAACCCCCCCGTCAAGCATTTTCAACGCGAAATGGGCGGTTTTAAGGGGACACACGTCAGCCACCAGACTGTATCGCATTTGATCGGTCCCAAACCGCTTACCGCCTTCACCCCAAGCGAAAAATGCTACCGGTTTTCGAATACCACTTTCCAGTTCTTCGCGCAAATGCAAATTCTAAACCTCCGCTGCATTCGCACTACCTCTGCAAACGCCCCTCCACCTCCGCTGAACCCTCTGAAGAAGTTTTATCCCCATCGCAGGTTTTATTTTAACAATTTGTGTGTGTTGCAGGTTTTCATGGCGGAAAGGATGTAAAGTCTTCCCACAGCCAATTACAGTGGCTCAGAGTCGAGGGTGACGATCCTCTGAGGCTCAATCAAAGACAAAACAGACAAAAAGGGCCAAACTTCCACGTTTAAATCAATATATCGCGAATATTGGTTATACAGCAACGTCCTCCAATGCATCACTACCACCTATACAGCCAACAATGAAGACAGAGATCAGAATATTAGGGATAAAGCACAGTATTTAAGACAAAACAATTAAGATCAAAACAATTAGCCAAAGAAAGCCTCCTAAGGACACATCAGCGAGGCTATTTCCTTCTCAGAAACCCGTAAGGACACCTGAAGTCTACTTCACCTTGCAGAGACACCATGATAGCCATCCTAATGACAGAACCTCATTAAAACTATCAGAATAGTTATTGCACAGTCATGGGAGGCCTCAAAACCGAAATATGACAGTTACTTGTCACAGAGGTCAAACAGAGTACTTCGGCCACATTTATATTCAAAGAACACACTTCGGAGTTATTACCAGCCTACCAGATATGCCTCAAAGACAGAAAAACTACTAAATTGGTACAATCAATTAATGTAATGGTCATTAAGCAGAATGGGCATTCGAATATCTTTTCCCCTTTGTCTTAACTGACATTTATGATCTTTCCTTCAACACTCTTCCTCTCTCACCTATATGTATTCATAGAAAACTCATTGTAAAGGGTTGGAAAATTGTAAATTGTTGAACTTTTATTGAGTAAGAGTTGCTGAGTAGTTGTAATATAGTAGGCTGGGAAGAGAAGTATCAGACTATAGAAATCTACTTGACTCAAAGTATGTAACTGGTCTTGCACATCGAATACACAAGCAGAGTCACTAGATCCTGATCTAAATCATTGGTGATGTTATTCTTACTGTAATTGTTATTCTCTTTTTGTTTCCACTGTGTTCATATTATCTGATAAAGAACAGTAATATAGATTAGGATTTACTTCTAAAGTACCCTAGTTCTGACTGATAAGCTTTATCTTTATGTTTTCTGCTAAATGTGTGTTTGGGAATGATTTCAATAGAGTATAACCAGTCAAGGAATGTTGGTGAGCCCAAGTCTTGCTGAGTAGAACTTGAGATGTTGTTCTTGAATGATATTTTCATTGCATGCTAAGTATAGTCCTAATCAAGGAAGTTTATGGTTATCCATGTCCCTTGTTTAGTCTTAAACAGTTGTTTTGAATATTTTCCTTAAGAGTATGCCGAAAGAAGGATAGGTTCAAAGTCCTTACCTGATCTTAGGCTATTTTTTATGTTTATCTTAAATGTTTTTCCTTGAGAGTATGTCTAAAGAAGGATAGGTTCAAAGTCCTTACCTGATCTTAGGTTGCCCTTTGTTTCCTTACATGTTTGCTCCTTTCACCACACTTCTTAATGTTCCATATCACAAAATCAACTTAAAATATCTTCTGATATAGATGACTTGCCCTTTAAATACCCTTGAATAGTTGTTGTGCAAGAAAACCCTTTTATGACTCCATAGCCTAATGGTTTAGCACTGTTTCTTGACCTATCTTCCCATGCTGAAACATCCTTCTACTTATTTCCTCCTTCGCTTCACATGACCTTCTCAGTTAATGATCCCAAACCAACAAACAAACAAACCCCTTGTACTTCATAAATAGCCTAATATCATATCATAAGCCTTAAAGTATATCATTCTAAACACATATAGAGAGATCCCTCTCTGAATCTAGGAGGGCTAGATCCTAGGATTCCAAAGTGGTTCTGATGTTGCCTTGTCATTTGGTATGCCAATCTTCCAAATCACAGGACCCCAACATAATGGCGACTCCGCTGGGGACTTTTGAGTAAATTGCATCTTAGACATCCTTAAGAGCTCAGAAGACCCACAACATCCTTAGATTGGTATTCAATTACTGATGGTGGACAGCAACTCATCTCAAAATTTTTGAAATCCTCCAGCTGGAGACTCCACAACTCTCAAGAGACCAAATGACTCCACTGGTATAAGACTCCGAACTAGTTGAATAGACACAATGACCTCTTTTCTTATTTACAAACATGATTCCAAGGATACAATGAAGATATGCCCCAATGAGTAGATATCATATCCCTGGGTTCCCTCATAAGATGCCCCAGGTGTTTTGGGATGATAACCTTCCTGTTTTTCAAGGTGAAAAGTTTGATGACCCATTGTTACATCTCATCAAATTTCATATACATGTATGGAAGATAAAGACTGAATGGCATGAAGACTGCCTTATGAAAATGTTCATGTTAACATTAGAAGGAAAGGCAAGGGATTGCTATGAATGTTTAGAACCTAAGAGCTTGTTTTCTTTAAGAGACATGCACCAAGTATTTTATGAAAAATATAAAGGAAACTCTCCATCCTTATCATGGGTTGAAAACTGTTGTGATCAATCTTAGAATATCATTCAATACCTTATAGACAATGATAAGGATTTGGTAAACATGCATCCTGAAGATCTGTTGGAAGCCATTCAAGACTTTCATACTCAACATAGTGGCCACTCCACATCCCAACATAGCAAAGACCAAATCACTCCACTAATAGAAAACTCTGAACACTTTATAAACATGTAGCCAAAGGTAAGAGCAGCACTTCGCTATGAGATGTCAAAAATGTTATCAGAGTGGCAAAATGATGACCTTCCAAAGGCTGTTCTCCTCATTTCAAGGACACAAAATAGGAACCCTGAGGTCCTGAAATTTTTTATAGAATTGGTAGTGGAAAGATATGAAAGTGAAATTGAAATGTTGAATTCACAAGATCAGTCATACCAATTCAGGGACCCTAGAGCATTTTTGGAAAGTTTCCCTCCCCCTAAGCAAGAAGAAATTTCACTACCTTTTGATGTGTAGGAAAAGGATGATTGTGCTTTCAAGAGCCACACTGAAGATGCAGTGAACCAAGCTGTCTGGGATGCAGATAGCCTACCAGTCATGGAAGGCTTAAAAGAAGAAATTTCACATCATGTTTTATTGATCCTGTGGCAGACTACATGGAGGTCCTAATTAGCTCAAATTCTCAAGCATGGATCCTTTGCAAGAGCCAAATACATAAAAAGTCGTCACCTTCTGTGATAGCCTTGGTTTTGGAGATTAATATTCAATATGTACCATGGTTATCTCTGATAAGCAGTCAGATGTTCTACTCATTTTTTGTTACCAATCAAATGGTTGCACTATTTCTGCCTGCTCAAAGAGATGAGCAAAGACCAGTCATGGAACCATATCATTGACTGGATGTATTGGAAAAGAGAATCTGCCAGCTAAACATGTAAATATTTCAGAGTTAGATTAGGTTAGGTAGGAATGTCAATAAAGCTCAGCCTGTGAGCATTTATTTTTTTATTTTTATTTTCCTTGAAAGAAAAATAGAAAAAATACAAAAACAATAGAAAAAGAGAAAAGAGGGTAGATATAACAAGATAGGTACAACCCCATACCAAAAAAGAAAGAAAGTCTGAAAGTGTGCAAGCCTAAATGCCACTACTTGAAAGAGCACTGCTATCTAGTCATATGGCCTAATCATGGCTAGATAGATTTCAATTTACCGTTGATAGGTTAGTGAATCGGATTTTCCAAACAGTTTAATCTTGGCTTATCAGTAGATTAGATTAGGATAGAAAAGAATGGTTCAAACATGCTCAAAATATGAACCAAAGAATCAAAAGAAAAGAATGGCTCGAATCAGATCAAAGCTTGAGCCAAAGATACAAAGAAGACTGGTTCTAACATGATGAAAACTTGAACCAGGTAAAGAAGAAGAAGACAGCTCAAAAAAGATAAAAATCAGAGCTGAAAGAAAGAAGGAAGGACTCTCATTGTTTTTAGATCTTAATCCTTCCAAGTTTTGTTTTACTTTCTGCAAATAAAGGTATATGTGCAGTTTGTTTTGGATGTCATAGCCATCACAGCAAATCAGATAGCTTAATCCTGGTTTGGCTATGTTTTAAATTTCTGTTTTAGAATGCAGAGAATGCAGATATGTCAGAAAGTTTAATCCTGACAGATAGTAGATTAGGTAGAGAAGCTACGAGTTCAATTGTTTAATCTGAACTCATGGAAGTTATATGGGTAGATTTAGATTAGTTTTTCCTGTTTTCAAAAGAATAAAATGTTGTTGTCAAAAATTTTGCAAGTCCAAGTGCACCTTATGAAGAAAAAATGTCAGGAAAGTAGGCTCGGTAGATAGTTGTTTGGGGAAAATTAATTTGTTATGATGTAATGATTGATCATATTTTCAAGCAGCATGATCAAAGAAGAAAGAGGATTGTCAAAGTGCAGGACATTGAGATACATTCCAGAGATAAATTTATGAGGTTCTTGACACCTCCAAGGAGCTGCCATCCCCAAGTGGAGCCGCTGTTAGCCATCCATAATCTTGACATATGCAAAGATGGCTAAAATAGGTCTTTAGTCTTCAAGAAACAAATTTCATGCAAAATCTGTGACTTCTTGACGCCTATATTGTGTTCCTTATCCTTCAAAAATCCACCTATTTGATCTCTTCACTCAAAACCCTCAAAGAAGCTTGCTGATATACAAGGACTATTTCAAAAAACCTCTTCTCCATCATTTCCCTCCTAAAATCCCCTTTTTCCCTTTATTATTCCTCCATTTCCCCAAAAATCCCTTTAAACCTTGTAAAACCCCTCTTATAAGGTTTAAAACCCCTTTATTATACCTATTAGAACCCCTCATAAAGGTCAAAAAACCCCCATTTCGGCCTATTTCTCGACCTTTTAAGTTTAGGCCTTAAGAATCTTTCACTTAAGCCCCTGGCCCCGTTTCCGCCGTATGACCTGGCCATGTAATCAAGCGCTAAGCCCGTCGGCACATCGCATCGCTCCACCACGTAATTTCATCGCATCGCACTTCACTCCACCTTTTCCTTCCATTTCGTTATATTTCCTTCGCGCGATTTTTTTCCTTGCCGATGTATTTTGGACCGTTGATCTGGCTCCCCCAGATCCGACGGTTGGGGTTGTTTCACCATTCTGTTGTCCTCTGTCCCAGTCATTCATTTTTGCGCGTCCTTGATATAATTTGGACCGTTGATCTACCCGATCCAACGACCAGCGCACTCTCACTTTTCTCCTCCCACTCCTGATCATTCCTCTCTACCCTCCTTTCTCCGATATAATCTGGACCGCCGATCCTCCTGATCGGACGATCATCACGCCATCGTATTATCGTTTTCCTCCCATCCAAGCCCCTTATGTCTGCCATTCTCCGAAACAATCCGAGCTGTCGATCCTCCTGATCCGACAGTGGTCGCTTCATCGCATTCTCCCATTTCGCCACACCATTTATCCCTATGTGCGAAACAGTGATGTTTTCTCCACTGTTGATCTCTTTAAATCCAACGGTCAGCGTTGTTTCATTGTTTCTCCGTCCTCACCCATTTTTTATTTATACGGAGCTCCGATACATCTGAGCCATTGATCTCCTTGATCTAACAGTCCTTGCTCCATCGGCGATCCCCGTTTGCTCGTTCCCAACCCCTCTTTGCCGCCAATATGCGAAGCCTCGATCTAATCTCCACCATTGATCTCGATCCCGATCCAACGGTCCTATGGCCATCACACTCCTCCATCGGCCATCGGCCATCGCACTTGCTCTCCCATCGGCATCGGCACATCACTCTTCCTAATTCCTCCTTCCCGGACCCTCTTCTCAGTCGATCGTCGATCCTCCAAGTTAATCTCCACCGTCCATCTCCCAGATCTGACGACTCGCATTGATTCCCCTTCTTTTCACCTGTGGGCACTATCAACACATAGAATAACTCTTTGAGTGCCCCCGCAGTTGACTCTTTTGACCACAGAAGATCTTCATATGACGGTCCAGATTCACTGCGGAGGCACTCGACCCACAAAACCATCTGTACCCTCCATCCCCCCACAGTTGATCTCAACCATCGATCTTCTCTAGATCCGACGGCCATCGGCTCTCCTCCCATATAGTCCTGTCGGTCCCACCCGACCGCACAAAGGCTTTTCATTGTGTTTTCTTTCAATCTCCACCGTTTATCCTCATGATCCAACAGCCCGCATTCATTTTCACGCCCGTATCCACCAAACCTCCCCGTTGAGAATTTTCAGTGCGAAATGGGTGGTTTTAAGGGGACACGCATCAGCCACCATACCGTATCGCATTCGATTGGTCCCAAATCGCTTATCGCCTTCACCCCACATGAAAACCGCTACCGATTTTCCAATACCTCTTTCCAGTTCTTCGCGCAAATAAAAATTCTAAACCTCTGTTGCATTCGCACTACCTTTGTAAAGGCCCCTCCACCTCCGCTGAACCCTCTGAAGCAATTTTATCCCCATCGTAGGTTTTATTTTAATAGTTTGTGTGTGTTGCAGGTTTTCATGGCGGAAAGGATATAAAGTTTTCCCATAGCCAATTACAGTGGCTCAAATTCGAGGGTGACGATCCTCTGAGGCTCAATCAAATACAAAAGGGACCAAAAGGGCCGAACTTCCACATTTAAATCAATATATCACAAATATTGGCTATACAGCAAGGTCCTCCAATGCATCACTGCCACCTGTACAGCCAGCAATGAAGACAGAGATCAAAAGATTAGGGATAAAGCACAGTATTGAAGACAAATTAATTAAGGTCAAAACAATAAGCCAAAGAAAGCCTCCTAAGGACACATCAGCGAGGCTATTTCCTTCTCAGAAACCCGTAAGGACACCTAAAGTCTACTTCACCTCGCAGAGACACCGTGATAGCCATCCTGATGACAGAACCTCATTAAAACTATCAGAACAGTTATTGCACAGTCATGGGAGGGCTCAGAACTGAAATATGACAGTTACTTGTCACAAAGTACTTCAGCCACAGTTATCTTCAAAGAACACACTTCGGAGTTATTACCAGCCTACCAAATATGCCTCAAACATAGAAAAGATACGAAATTGGTACAATCAGTTAATGCAATGGTCATTAAGCAGAATGGGCATTCGAATACCTTTTCCCCTCTATCTTAACCGACATTTATGATCTTTCCTTCAACACTCTTCCTCTCTCACCTATATGTATTCACAGAAAACTCATTGTAAAGGGTTGGAAAATTTTAAATTGTTGAACTGTTATTGAGTAAGAGTTGTTGAGTAGTTGTAATATAGTAGGCTGGGAAGAGAAGTATCAGACTGTAGAAAGCTACTGGACTCAAAGTATGTAACTGGTCTTGCACATCGAATACACAAGAAGATTCACTGGATCTTGATATAAATCATTGGTGATGTTATTCTTACTGTAATTTTTATTCTCCTTATGTTTCCACTGTGTTCATATTCTCTGATAAAGAACAGCAATATAGATTAGGATTTACTTCTAAAGTACCCTAATTATGACTGATAAGCTTTATCTTTATGTTTTCTGCTAAATGTGTGTTTGGGAATGATTTCAATAGAGTATAACCAGTCAAGGAATGTTGGTGAGCCCATGTCTTGCTGAGTAGAACTTGAGATGTTGTTCTTGAATGATATTTTCATTGCATGCTAAGTAGAGTCCTAATCAAGGAAGTTTATGGCTAGCCCTGTCCCTTGTTTAGTCTTAAACAGTTGTTTTGAAGATTTTCCTTAAGAGTATGCCGAAAGCAGGATAGGTTCAAAGTCCTTACCTGATCTTAGGCTACTTTTTATGTTTATCTTAAATGTTTTTCCTTGAGAGTATGTCGAAAGCAGGATAGGTTCAAAGTCCTTACCTGATCTTAGGTTGCCCTTTGTTTCCTTACATGTTTTCTCGTTTCACCACACTTCTTAATTTTCCATATCACAAACTCAACTTAAAATATCTTCTGATATAGATGACTTGCCCTTTGAATACCCTTGAATAGTTGTTGTGCAAGTAAACTCTTTTATGACTCCATAGCCCAATGGTTTAGCACTGTTTCTTGACCTATCTTCCCATGCTGAAACATCCTTCTACTTATTTCCTCCTTCGCTTCACATGACCTTCTCATTTAATGATCCCCAACCAACAAAAAAAAAACCCCTTGTACTTCATAACCAGCCTAATATCATATCATAAGCCTTAAAGTATATCATTCTAAACACATATAGAGAGATCCCTCTCTGAATCTAGGAGGGCTAGATCCTAGGATTCCAAAGTGGTTATGATGTTGCCTCGTCATTTGGTATGCCAATCTGCTAAATCATAGGACTCCAACAGAAGGATACATAGCCCACATCTCATCTGCCATCTCCCATGTAGCTTCTTCGGGCCTAAATTGCTTCCACTGCACTTTAAATTGCTCAAATGCTTTGTTCTGGAGTATGAATTGTTTCCGCTGCAATATGCACTGAGGTTCCATATGGAATTCTCCTTCTTGCTCCACTTGCAATACAGATCAATCAATAACATGATTAACATCCTTTATATACCTTTCAAGCTATGAAACATGAAAAAAATCATGCACTTTCACTATTGGAGGCAGTGCATGTCGATATTTCATTAGTCTAATCCTCTCAAGGATCTCCAAAGGCTCGCAATATCATGGTGCCAACTTGCACATGATCCAATCCTCAAGGAGCTCTTCTTGCGATTGATGCGCAAATACACATGCTCCCCAACCTAAAACTCATTAAATTCCCTGTGTTGGTCTGCATAACTCTTCTACCTGTCCTATGTTCCCTTTAGGTTCTTCCTTATAACCTGCATTTCCTATTCCATGTTTGCCAACATGTCTGGTCCATTAAGTACCATGTTCACTAGATCACTCTAGTTGATGGGAGTATTACAACTCTACCCATACAATGCCTCAAAAGACTCAACCTAATCAACTCCTGATAACCATTGTTGTATGCAAACTCAACCAATGGAAGTTACTCCTCCCATCTCCTCTATTGGTCATCGCATACATCCTCAGGATGTCCTCCAGGATCCTATTGACCCTCTATGTTTGTCCATCTATTTGTGGATGATAGGTTGTATTGAAGGCCAAATTTGTCGCCAAACCTACAAACAACTCCTTCTAAAACTTGGAAGTGAACTGGCATCCATGTCTGACACAATATTCTTTGAAACACCATGTAATTTCAAAATAACTCTGATGAAGACCTGTGCCACCTCACTAGATTAATATGTGGTTTTCACTAGAATGAAGTGAGCCACCATGCTCAACCTATCGACCACAACCATGATATAATCATGCTTCCTCACTGTGCTCAAAAGACTTGTAATAAAATCCATGAAAACGACCTCTCATTTCCATTCTATAATTAGAATATGTTTTAGTAGACCACCTGGATGCTTACATTCAGCCTTCACCTGCTGACAATCCAAACATCTAGCCACAAACTCTGCCACTTCCTTCCTCAATTTTGGCCATTAGTAAAACTTCTTCACTATCATTAATGTATTTTGATATCCCGGGTGACCCGAGTTTGGCTTGACATGAAACTTCCTCAAGATAAGCTTCTTGAGCTCACTTTCATCCGACACATAGTCATTGTCCCTGAATCTTACCAAACCATCTGCCATGAGATGATAGTCAGCATCATGATTACCTGTACCTATACTTTGTTGTAACCTGTTCCTGAGCTCCATATACCTATAATCTCATTTTCATGCATGTAAGATATGATCCTGTAAGTATCTCCAATATGAACTCATAGTTGCTATATGATTCACATGTACTTTCCTGCTGAGAGCATCTGCAACCCTGTTCTCCTTTCCCCTAATGTATATGACCTTGAAGTCAAACTCACTAAGGGTGTCCAACCATCTAGCTTGCCTGGAATTTAGATTCAGTTGGTCAAATAGATACCTCAAACCACTGTGATCGCTCATCAGTACAAATCTACTGCCAATAAGATAAAGCCTCCACATCTTCAAAGCATGAATAATAGCTTCTAACTTAAGATCATGAGTCATGTAGTTATGCTCGTTCTCATTTAATTTCCTGGACTCATAGCATACTACATGTCCCTCTTGCATAAGGAATCCACCAAGTCCTATTTTACAAGAATTTATACACACTACGAACTCTTTATCCGGATGCAGTCTTAAGAACTGGAGCATTGGTCAAAAAATGCTTCAGTTGTTCAAAACTAGCAGCACATTCTCATCCACTCAAACTTATTACCTTTTCTCTACAAAGATGTAATGTAATATGTAATGCATAATAAATTCCTGATGAACCTCCTGTAATAAAATTCTAATAGCATAAATGATCTGACTTCATCCACGTTCTTAGGAGCCACCCACTCCATGATGGAATTTATCTTTTCCGTATCTATATTTATGCCTTCCTTGGAAACAACATGTCCTAAGTAGTGTACCTCTATCTGAAAGAAACTTCACTTGATAAGCTTATCATATAACTGGTGCTCTCTTAGCAATATCAACACTGTTGCTAAATGCTTAACATGCTCTTCCTCATTCTTAGAATATACCGATATGTCATCAATGACTACAATAAAAAAACTTGTTCTAAATGAGGACGCAACACACTATTCATCAAACACATAAATTTAGTTGGGGCATTAGTCAAACCGAATGGAACTACAACAAACTCATAATTCTCATACCTGGTCTTGAAGGAGGTCTTGTAGATGTCCTCTTCTTTGATGCGTACCTGATGGTATCTCGATCTCAAATCGATCTTTGAGAACATTGCTGCTCCCGTCAACTGATCAAACAATTTATCAATCCTCAACAATGGGTACATGTTCTTGATTTTCACCTTTTTCAGTTGCCTGTAATCAATGCACAACCTGAGAGTACCATCCTTCTTCTTTACAAACAACACTAGGGCACCCCAAGGTGATACACTTGGCCTAAGGTATCTCTTTTCAAACATTTCCTTCAACTGCAACTTCAACTCTACTAACTCTAGTATGCTCATCCTATAAGGTTCCTTTAATGCTAGTGCTACCCCTAGTACCAACTCAATAGAAAATTCCACTTCCCTGTGAGGAGGTAACTCTAGAATCTCTGTTGGAAACACATCTTGAAATTGTTGCTATAGAGGATACCTCTAAAATATTTCTACATCCAAAACATCCTCACCCTTGTCACTGGAAATATGCACTGCACACATCACACAACACTTTTTGCAACTGCACTTAGCCTGCAGAGTGGTGACCATCCTCACCGATGTAGGCTTCTCATTTCCCTACTGAATTCTCTTTTCTCCATTATCATCTAGGCACTCAATGGCCTTGCCATAACAATCCACTTTTCTCCTGTGAATGTACATCCAATCCATACCCAAAAACATGTTATATGATCTCAATGGAAGTACATTCAAATGTGTTGCAGAAGGCATATCATTTAACTCAAATGTGCAAGCTCTTACCTAATGGTGAAATCTCTTCTTAGTACCTGTTGCTAACTGCACCAACCAAGATTTTTTATGCACTTATTTTTTCAAGCCACACTTATCCACCAGGTTAGGATTAACATAACTATAATTAGATCTAGGATCAATCAAAATAGAAATAACTTAATCACAAAGCTTATCATCCATCTCAATGATAGATTCATGATGATTCGCATGCCTGTTTTCCACAACTGCGTAAATCTGATGAGTGCTATGACCAACATCCCCAATTTTCTACACCTCTTGAGCACTATAGATCTAAGGTTTACCACCCTGGTACAATGGAAAATCCTTCTTGCGATGAACTTTTCCACATATCCAACACTGCAATGATTCTTTACCATCACCTCTAGTGTGTTTCTCTCCAGGCTTTGATCCATATCCCCTTCTCAAATGTATTGAACTTCTTGTAAGGAACCAAATTTTCTCTCTCACCTGCATCCTAAGGCCTTCCACGCTTTGGTGGCCATCTTCCTTTACCTTTCTCATTTCCTTTCCAATCACACTTAGGGTCAGCTTTTGGCTTTGAATTCTCATAACAATGCTTCAAATTTTGAATGGATTCTTCTAGCGATCTAGGCTAATCGAACTCAATCTGATATATGTATGCTACTAGCAACCCACTAATGAATCTCTGAACCTTGGCCTTTTCCTCCTTGAGGTAAGGCACATATCTCAACAACTCCAGGAACCTACTAGTATACTCATCATCTGTCATGGAACCCATCTGCAAGTCATAAAACTTCTTAGCTATGGCATCATAGTACCTCTCTTACATATACTTAATGTTGAAGAGCCTCTCAAACTCATCCCAAGTCAAGTCATCATCTCGAATACCTTTAACATTCTTCACATCTTCCCACCAGATATATGCTTTCCCTTTAAGATTGAAAATGGCCATGGTGGATTTCATTTTGTTTGTATAGCTATGCAATTTGAATAATTTCTTCATCCTAAACAACCATGCCTCTTCATCTTCTGACTTCTTCATCTCTCCATCGAATGTAGGAGGCTTAACTTTCTTGAAATCTTCTAGAAAATACTCACCCCTTCTATAAGGATAATGACAGTGACAACTATGATGATATCTCCTGGAAGAGAAAATGTAATTATTCTCATACATGTTAGTCCTCCTATCAGGTGTGTCCAATGATCTGTCACCTATAAGTGTGTCCCCTCTATCCAACCTATATCTGAATCGAGACCTACTACCATAATTACTGCACTGACCTCTGTTTTATTTTCCTGAGCCTCAACCAACCTGTCATTATCTACCTTAAAACTTATGATCTCTGCCCTCAAGCTCCTCAATGTATCTGCTACACCAGGAGAATGTTCATCTCCTTCCTGCCCAACTGATATGTAGGGAGAGTCACATGAACTATAGTCTATCATTTTTCTCGTCATCCTTGATTCTCTTCTTCCTGCAAGTATATCATGCCAGATAAACCAAATATATACCAAAAATTCCATACCCCATTGACGTTTATGGGAGGCTTATCTCATCTACAAGATTAGTCCATATTAGCATGTACATGTATAATCCTAAACATATCCATATAACAACATATCAATATACACCATCATGCATGACCATACCAACGGTATACCCTAACCCCATGCATGACAAGCATGACCTTGACAAAATCAGAATTTTCCCAAAGAGAGTGCAATTCGCTATGATACCACCTATAACGAACCTCTCCCCTCACATATACCCACTTTCACCAGCTTACGCGGGGTAAACATGAGATGTGGGGTTGTTATGACAAGACTCAACCTCCTAAGTGACCTTAAGGAAATGGAGTTGACAAAACAAACCTTACTGACTTCCCTCAGGTGCCTCATGACCCTCCAAGAGGAATCCAACCCCTCCAGGTGTCCATCCCTTGATCCAACTTAAATTTTCTCTGAGCTAGAGACCCAGTCACTCCCTTGCCAAGCCCTCCATGCGACTATGGAATTTTCTTCTCAATGATGTGCCAACGATTGAAAAATTTAAGGCTATTTTTCAGGGCTAGGGCTAAGCGTCTACTTAGAAATCCATATAAATTATAGAACTCATAATACATGACTATAATGATTATAGACCCAAAACTGAAACTGGTATTAGACCTGACCATCCCCAACCGGGACTGACATTCCGTCAAACACTTGGTAGATAGAAAACCTACATGTCATGAATGAAATTATGAGCATAAGGGACTGAAAAAACATATGAGACTTAACAAGAAGGATCACCACCCTCTCCCATTAGTTGTCTTAACATCAATTAGGTCTTGCATCCATTATTCTCTCAGTTACAAATAAAAACATGAAAAGATCCATAGCTAAAACCAGTCATATATCCCTGCTTATAACCATCATATAAAAATATAAACAACCATAAGATAGAAACCATTAATTCCACATAATAAAAAGTACATTTACGAATTAAAGGATGTTATGAAACCAGCTCCAAAAATAGGAGAAAAGAGAGATCAACGCCTTCGAAATGAGCCACTTCAAGGGAGAAACCTAATTTACATTACATAAATGAACAATTATTGGATGATACAAATTACAAAACCTCCTTTATATATATAGGATCCCATGGGGTCACAATATAATCCTAGCCGACCTAACAATAATAATTTAAGGGAACAACAATAATAATAATGGCTTTTTATGGGGCACAATAATAACAATATGGGGGCTATAGGGGTGCAACAATAATAATAAGGGAGATAAACTAACAAAAATAAGGGATGACACTAGTAATATAGGGATCTAACATTCCCCTCTCCTTCAAAAAAGTGTTTTCCTCAATGCTTGAGTAGCTCTGGATGCTTCTGTATAAAATTCCCATCCTCCCATGTGGAATCTTTAGTGGGTAAGTTCTTCCACTTGATGAGATACTATGAAACTGATCGATTTCGTAGCTGACAAGTTCTTTTTTCCGTGACTGCTTCAGGTTCCAATATGATTTTTCCTCCCTCATCAAGTTCTGGCAATATTATTTGAACTGGAAGTTTGTCACCTATAACCTTCTTTAAGAATGAAACATGGAAAACTAGGTGCACTCGAGACGAAGAAGGAAGCTCAAATTTGTATGCCATAGTACCAATCTTTTGCAACACCTTTTAAGGACCATAGTACTTTGGTGATAATTTATTATCCTTCTTAGCTTGCTTGAGGAACATTTGTTTTATGGTTGTAGTCGTAAAAATACCTAGTCTCCTACATCAAAACTTCTCTCGGTATGATGTTGATCTGCTTGTTGTTTCATTCAATTTTGTGCAAAATTTAGTTTATCTTTTAAGAGTTGGATAACTTTTTGTTGATGCTTGATGTGATCTTCCACTGCTTGAACCTTATAATTTTCTCTTAAAGATGATGATATGGATGGTGGATTATATCCATAAAGTGACATAAATGGGGTCATTTTTGTTGCATTATGGAAGGAAGTGTTATACCACCATTCAACCAGAGGTAACCACTTGACCCATTGTGTTTGTTTATCAGATACAAAACAACGAAAATATCCTTGTAAACATTTGTTCACTATCTCAGTTTTCCCATCGGATTGAGGATGATAAGATGAGCTATGAGCTAGTTGAGTACCCAAAGAAGAAAATAATTCTGTCCAAAAATTTCCAGTAAAAATGGGATCTTTGTCGCTTACAATAATCTTTAGGTTTCCGTGTAGCTTTTAAATTGTTTCCATAAATGAAGTAGCAATTGTACTTGCTTTAAATGGATGAGATAATGCACAAAAGTGTGCATACTTGGTAAGTCTATCAACTACCACCATGATGACACTCTTTCCTTCGAACGTAGGTAAACCTATGATAAAATCCATTGAAACCTCCTCCCAATGTTGACTTGGAATGTATAAAGGTTTTAGAAGACCCAGGGTCTTAATTGTCTCAACTTTATTTTGTTGGCAAACCAAAAAATTTGCCACAAACTTTTGAATATCAGATTTAAGGCCATCCCAAAAAAATTATTTCTTCACCCTATGGTAATTTTTTAAAAATCTTGAGTGTCCTCCTAAGGGATAGGTGTGCAATTCCAAAAGAATATTTTGTTTTAGTTGGGAATTATTACAAAGTTATAAGTGATCTTTTTACTGTAAGGAATCATTTTTCAGCTAAATGTATAAGATGTACTAGGATCTTGCTGCAACTTTTGAATGAGTGTCCACACTTCTTCGAAATTCTTCCATTATCCGTTTCTTCTGTTATCCAATATGGTTGGATAACAGAAATGGCATAAAGAAATGTTTCCACCTCTTCATCCTTTCTAGAGAGTGCATCTGCAATAGCATTTAGCTTCCCTTTTTTGTAGATGATTTCAAAGTCATAACCCAACATCTTTGTGACCCATTTTTTCTACTCTTCTGAAGATAGTCTTTGTTCCAAAAAGTATTTAAGACCTTCATGATCAATTTTTACCTTGAAGTGTCTTCCCATTAGGTAAGGTCGCCATTTCTTTAGTGCATGTAGTATTGACAACATTTTCTTCTCATAAATGGTTTTCTATAAGTACTTTCCTTTGATTGGACGACTTTCAAAAGAAATGGGTCTTCCTTCTTGCATTAAAACAGAACCAATTCCATTTCCTGAGGCATAATATTCCACAATAAAGGTTTTTATGAAGTTTGGCGTAATTAAGACCGGTGTTAGGCACATTGCCTCTTTAAGATGTTCAAAGGCCTTGGTTTCTTTAGGAGTCCATGAAAATGCATCTTTCTTCAATAATGTTGTTAGAGGTGCTACTATTCTCCCATAATTCTTAACAAACTTGCGATAATACACTGTTAACTCGAGAAATCCTCATAACTTCTTTATGGTTGTGTGGGATATCCATTCCTTAATGGATTTAATTTTGTTAGGGTCTACCTTAACACCCTCATGAGATACAATATGACCCAGATATTCCTTCTCTTGTACTCCAAAGAAACATTTTGAGGTTTTAGCAGATAATTATTTCTCCTCCAATAGTTTGAGCACCTTGTCAACATGTTGAATTTGATCCTTCCAAGACCTGTTGTAGATTAGTATATCATCAAAAAATACTAACACAAATTTTCTAAGGAAGGGTTTGAAAATGTAATTCATCAACCTTTGAAATGTAGAAGGTGCATTGGTAAGGCAAAAAGGCATGATCAAAAATTCATAATGACCCTCATGAGTTCGAAATGATGTTTTCAGAATATCTTCAGTCTTCATTCTAATTTGATGATATCCTGAACGAAGATCCAACTTGGTAAAGTAAATTTCTCCCTGTAATTCATCCAATAATTCATCAATCACAGGAAAAAGCTACCGTCCCCAAAGATTGTAACCATTGTACTCCTAGTACAACATCAACACCTCCCCTTGGAATGGAAAGCATTGGACTATTCAATACATATTCCCCCATGGTTAGCTTGATATTATGGCATTTTCCAGAGAAATTTATAGTTCCTCCATTTGCAACCATCACTTGAAACTTATGTGCTAGGTATAGGAAGCAATTCAATTCCTTGGCTACCTTACAATGAAAAATTAGGGGTACTACCCAAATCAATCAACATTATTCCCATTTTATTCTTGATATGTCCTTCTATATTAAGAGTTCGAGGAGTAGTAATTTCTGCCAATGCATTACAGGATATGGTCGAACTCATTTCTTCTTTCTCTAGGGTTGGTCTTGGTGTATATCCTCTTCTTTTGAATTTTCTTGTCCATTTTCTTCCTCCTCTTCACAATCTATGTAAAATAATTTCTTTTCAGCACACTTATGACCTTTAGTGTATTTTCTATCACATTTGTAGCAAAGCCCTTTTTCTCTTTTTACTTCCAATTGTTGTGGTGTCAACCTTGTAGGTTGTGGAAGTCTAGGAGTAGCAACACTTCCATCTTTATAGATGTGAGTGGTAGGCTTCCTTGTTGCCATAATTTTACATTCAATTTTTCTTGCCAACCTGAATGCCTTCTCCAATGAATCACGTTCCCAAAGGAGAACCTCATGTTGGATGTTATCCTTTAAAGTCCCTATGAAGACATCAATCATGTGTTCCTCTGGAATATCAACTACCCTTATATTCAACTTTTGGAAGTCCTCAATGTGTTCCACCACTGAACCCTTTTTTTTTAGATTTATCAATTGGAAAAAGAAGGTGTTGCTCTTTGTATCCTCATAATGTGCTATCATTTCCTCCATAGAAATTGACCAAGTGACAATTTTTTTACGGGAGAAAAACCATCGATACCATATAAATGTATTTTTTTCTAAATATAAAGTTGCAATGCGTACCTTTTGTGTGTTTTTAACATTATTGAGATAAAAATATTGCTCCATTTGTAGTATCCATGTTACGGGATCTTTTCCATGAAACTTCCTCATATCGATCTTTGGAATATGTTGGTCTTCAATACAGCATTAGAGTTTATGAAATCATGATTAAAATTTATTTTGTTCTCGTCATGAGTTCCCTCTACTATATTTTCGCCATTAGGAATTATTTCTTGTCTCAACTTTTCCAAACCTTCCTTCAAACTTTCCATGTCTGCTTTTAGATCACTCTTCATGTCTTCCATGTTGTCTTTCATTTTTTCCTTGATTTCATTCATCTTAGCTTCCATTCCATCCATATTAACTTCCATGCCATTATTCAAACCGTCCATGCCTTTCTTCAAACCATCCATCTTAGCTTCCACACCTTTCTTCAAACCTTCCATTTCATTTTTTGTTGCTCTTTGCGAGAGAAAAATTTGGTGCACTTGCTCTTGTAATTTTGATATGTCATGTTGCACTTATTCCTCTTCATAATTCATAGTAGAGCCTTCTGAAGGATTAATGGGTGTTGAATTCTTTTTAGGGGGGATTTTAGAACCCAATACTGATATCTATGTTTCAATATTCCCTTTGAATCACTTCAAACTTATTTTTCAAACAAGACTTATGCAATTTGAAAAAAAATACACTCCTTTTTCTTTCTTTTGAGGAGATTGATATTGAAATTGATGTATCTTTGTAATTTCAGATCCCCAATATTTAAGCTTCAGTGTTGTAATAGCACTCTGAGTCTTCTTCCCAATTCCATAGGTCTGAATTGATTTGGATTCTTCAAGGCAAAGTTATGCCCAATCTCCCATAATTACCTAATTATGGATTGGTTCAGTAGAAAAAAATTGTACGACGTACCACATGTCACTGTTTCCTCCTTCGGCTCTGAAATTGATACACAAAAAACTACATTCTGTGTAATTTCGGCCACTTTTTACAGAATTCCAGTCTAATCCTCAGAGAGAGAGTTATGACGGTTTTTCCAAGGTAACCTCTTTGAGATGAAATTCGGGAGCCTGCAAAAACCCTAACTTCCATAAATTGTATCTCCTAAAATATTGTGAACCGAGATTTGAAAATTTTACACGAACTTCCTCAGGATTTTTCACAAATAGTTTTTTTTTTAGCATCTGAACCTTCGTAGAAAAAAATTTATAGCGAAAATGCCACAATGACCTATTTGAAGTAGCAAAACCCTAGAATCTAAAGCTCTGATATCAAATGTTATGAAACCAGCTCCAAAAATAAAATAAAAGAGAGATCAATGCCTTAGAAATGAGCCAATTCGAGGGGGAAACCTCCTTTACATTACATAAATGAAAAATTCTTGGATGATACAAATGACAAACCTCATTTTTATATATAGGATTCCATGGGGTCACAATATAATCCTAATCGACCTATCAATTATAATGTAAGGGCACAACAATAATAATAGTGGCTTTTATGGGGCATAATAATAAAAATATGGGGGCTACAGGGGTATAAAAATAACAATAAGGGGGCTACACTAATAACAATAAGGGACTACACTAGTAATATAGGGATCTAACAAAGGCACGATAACTTAGCTTTCATTAAACATAGACAAGAGACAACTAGGTTCAGGACTTCAACGTACCACCCGACCATAGACATGGTTGAACCAAATATTTCTTTCAACAAGTCACCCTCGTACCATATTCCAAGCATGAATATGGGATCTCATGGGATAAACCAATCTAAAAAAACTAAGGGAATCCTGAGGTTAAACTGCCTCCACCCTCACCAACCATGATCTCACCTAAACTAGCCTCGAGAGCACAAAACCAAACTGAGCTTGGAATGCCTCTAGATTCCTTCACCATCTTTGAGGAATTTTCCCGTCTCCACCTGCAGGCTTTATCGTGTATCACACCATTATCAGTCAAGGGATTCCAAGGCTTTTGGGAATTTTCTTGAGACCACCTTCGCCTTGGATTCTGAAACCTTCCGACAATTCCAAAGCAGAAAATCGAGAACAATACGATCACACCATGGCTATCTGAAAATGGAAAGGCAAAGTTGAAAACCACTGTCAAAACTGGCAAAACCATGTCATCGATAACAAAAGAACCAAATATCAACATGCACATACCATGCATGTTAAAACCAACTAGGAAATCATACATGCAATCTGTTACCTGCAAGTATTCATGCTAAAGATTGCTTGTTCCAACCTTTCCTTGCTTGATCTTTTCTTTCCTTTCCTTGTCCTTCCTTTGCTTGCTTTTCCTTCATTTTCTTGCTTGATCTCTTTCCCCTCTTGGTGTTTTTCTCCTCTCTGAGACTAATTCGAAATTGAAAAAACTACCAACTGATTCTCTAAGATATTTTTATTGATGAGGCCTTTAATTTCTTCAAATTTTCATTATTTTCCTTCATTTTCCTCCTCACATGCAACTTGTGACCTTTCACCTTATTTTTCTCCTAATTTCCTTTATTTTCATAAATAAATGTGCCAAAAATACTTTTTTCCTTTTCAAATATTTTTTTAGTGCCTTTGTCAATTTCCCATTAGCCATAAACACATCAAGTGATGCCCACTAGGATATCTTTCCCAACATTCAAGTTGGAATAAGTGTCCCTTAACTGTGGTCTTATTTTTTTCCTTTATTAACTTTTATTACATGAACTTTTAGCCCAGGTCTATTACATTTTTGTAGCCATAGGGTGTGATTCCACTTGGAGATGCTAACATTGGACATGGCTATTAACATAAGTTATCATCATCGCTATCTAAGTAGAGATGTTTCATGCTCATTTTGTTGTCATTACTATATGAATGTTGCTTCTTCGACTTTCACTTGCATTTTTATCATAATTTCTCTTACTAGTTTGTTTATCCCTTCTCATGGATGTTTATATAAGGTTTGGAACAAATATTTTGTGCGTTCTAGTTCAATTTTAATCTAGGGTTTCTGTTGTTGAGGCCATTTTCTGAGGTATCTATTCCATTATATAAAATTTCTCTTGCAATTGTTATCAATTTCATTTATTAAATGTGGTTTAACTCCACTCTCTTCCTTGGTTATAGAAATGGAGAAACAATACTGGAGTTTGTTATTTACTTTACACGACGTCTAAAAATGTGCAAGGTAAATAAATTTACTTTTTTATTTCCTGGTTATTTCAAGAAGAGGACTTGTTCAAGTTTCTATCATAGGTTGTATTCTTGAGTTGAGTCCCCTCCATTCTTGAATGGGACCACACATTTCAACTTTCCGTTGGAAATACTAAGAGGGGGGAGGGGGGCGGGGTTGAATCAATATTTCTTATCAATTGGCACTTTTAAATATTTTAATAGCATTAGTTAATCTTCAATTAATCTTCATGTTTATCCAATAACAACAGTAAACAATATAACACAATAGGCACACGAATTTCAGGTGGAAAATCCCCTCTGGGTCAAAAACCACCGAACGTTTTTCTAATAAATTCTTTAATCTTTAGCCCAAACTGAAATGAAAGGTACAACTTCCTATAATTATAGAAAAGCATTGTTCTCCAGCTCCCATTAGAAGCATGACCCAATTCCCTGGTTTCTTCAGTAGTCAACTGGATGGATGCCCCGACATCTTAGACCAAACTACCACCCTGAAGTGTTCACAGGATCCAACTTGCAGGTGACTTCACACACCAACCTAGCACCTCCCTTCCACCCTATAATGATAAAAAATAAGACAAGAGTGTGGAATCTTGTACCAGGGACAATGATTCACGATACAATATGATTCACAATGATTTTCTTGAACTAGACCAATCACCCAATCACACTATGACCTGCAACCCAACCATAACATTATCCAACAATGACACTTGTGTCTCCCAACAATGCCTCTCCAACTCTAGGTAGATTGACTCTTTTAAAATAATGACTCTTTTACAATTTTACAATAATTATTTTTATAATACTGACTTTTGACACAACCTGATACTTGACTTGACACTACTTCTTTGAACTCTAGCAATTGTTGAGGTATTGTTGTGCTTGCTTCAAGTAATGGTACTTTGGTGTTGCATTGTCATTCTAGTATGTGTCAGATTTGTCCTATTGTGTCCTCCTTCTTGTACATGCATTAATGAAAAAGACCCAAACCAATATACAAACAAAATACTTTTATTGTCCTGTAAAAAATATGTCAGAGAAATATTTAAAATTAAAATGTAAATACATTCAACCAATCAAACATACATACAAAATACTTACATTGTCCTGAAAAAACACATGTCAGAGATGATATTCAAATTAAAATTCAAACACTAATCATCCATACCTTGTTGTAGCAGACTTACCCTTGACTATTGATGTGTTGTCCTTACTACAGTGATCCTTGAATGCATATTTTTTCTTGCCTTCTAGAATCTCGATATTGAATCCGTTGTATCTATGAAATTTCGGATCTCCAAGGTCTGAAATTGTGCCTTATGGTAGCCCTCTAAGTCCTTTTTCCAACCCTGTGGGTCTGATCAATATTGGATTCTTCAAGAAATAGTTGTGCCCAATCTCCTATGATGACCTGATTATAGATTGGTTCAGTAGAGCGAACTTGTACGAAGTGCCACGTGTCACTTTTTCAACCTTCGATCCTAAAAAATGATATCCAACAAACTACAGTCTGTCTTATTTTTGTCACTTATTTACAAAATTTGAATCCAATGCTTAGAGAGAAAGTTATGATGATTTTCCCAAGATCACCTGTTTGACATGAAATTCGGGATCCTGCAAAAACCTAACTTCCTCAAATCATATCTTTGAAAATATGGTGAACCAATATCTGAAATTCAGTCACGAGCTTCATGAGGATTTCGGCTCAAATGGGTTTTTTTCAGCATCTGAAGCTTGGTAGATAAAAAGTTATAGCGATAATTCCACGATGACCTGTTTTAAGTAGTGAAATCCTTGCATAATGAGGATATGAGGGTCACAATTAATATAAATGCTTAGGTTGAGAGGGTCTTCAACAAGTGAATGTTGCAAGGATTTTAGGAGTTTAAAAAATTATTAATTATTGACAATTCATTGACCACAACCAATGATTAGTGTCATGCCACAACCCCATGGGGTTTTAGCCCACTAACTGTGGTTACTAACTTCAAATATGAATATCTCTCAAATCGTGAAGAATTACGCGGCGTGACATCTATCAACGGAAAAATATCGACAAGTAGAAACCATCCAAAATATAATTGGCTCGGAATAGAGTAAGTTGTAAAGTCAAGATTCCCATGCAAGATCGGGGTAGCCCTGGTGCTTCTTGGGTTGACATCAATGACAACCACTGATCAACAATCTCCCCCTTTGGAATTTATGGAAACACAACTACTCCCCCTGAGATCATGAAACCTCTTCCTACAACATCCTCTCCCCCTTTGTCATGAATGAAAAAGGGTAACTCACCTTGACAAACGTCATCCTGCGGACTTGTACACACCTCAAATCCCCATTTTTTACTTAGCTAGATAAGAGAAAGAGTCTAATGAGAACTTGGGAGATCCCAAGCTTTAGGTGAAGATACTCAAATGCTTCACGGGGTAATGGTTTGGTAAATATGTCAGAAATTTGTTCCTTTGTGCCAACATATTCAAGCTTGATATTATTTTCGGTGACCTACTCTCTAATTAAATGATATTTGATCGGAATGTGTTTTGTTTTGGAATGCATCACAGGATTCTTGGAGATATTGATGGAACTGGTGTTATCGCAAAATATGGGAATATGCTCATCAAACTTGACTTGAAGATATTGCAAAGTTTGCTTCATGTAGAGAACTTGAGTACAAAAAGTTGTTGTTGCGATATATTCTACTTATGTTGTGGATAACGAGATTAAAGACTGCTTTTTACTAAACCATGAAATAAGGAAACCACCTAGATAGAATGTTTCTCCACTGGTACTCTTTCGATCATCAACACTTCCTACCCAATCTGCATCTGTATAAGCTTGGATAACTAGATTATTTCCCTTGGGATACCACAAACCATATTCTGTTGTGCCCTTAAGATATCGGAGAATTATTTTGACGGCAATAATATGATATTATTTTGGTGCTACTAGGAATCTTGCTACTTGTCCAACTACTTGCATTACGTCTGGTCGAGAAGCTGTCACATATAGAAGACTTCCAATCATAGATCTATACAAACTCTGGTCCACATCCTTTGACGAATCTTATAAACTTAACTTGCAACCTGTTACTATTCGGGTAAGGACAGGCTAACAATATTCCATCTTGAATTTCTTGAGCACTTTGTTGATGTACTTGGTTTGATATATAAATATTCCTTTATCCTACTGAGATATCTAAAGCCCTAAAAAGTATGCCATCTCGCCAAGTAGAGACATTTCAAACTCACTTTGCATCTTTGTGGCAAATTTTTTACTTAATGTCATAATTGCTTCCAAAAATTATATCGTCCACATATACCTCGATAAATGTTAGGTTATCTTGATCCACTTTCACATAGAGATTGTTATCGGCACTTCCTTTCTTGAATCCTTGTTGATATAGATATCCATCAAGACAAGCATACCAAGCTCTAGGAGCTTACTTGAGACCATATAGTGCCTTCTTTAATTTTCAAACATAGTCTTCCTTTTTATAGAGCATAAAACCTTCGGGTTGTTCAATGTAAAATTCTTCTTCCAATTAACCATTTAGAAAGGTTGACTTAAAATCCATTTGGTAGACTTTGATTTTTCTCGAGCATGCATAAGTGTGAAACATTCTGATAGATTCCATTCTGAAAATGAGAGAAAATGTTTCTTCAAAATCAATTCCTTCAACTTATGCATATCCTTTGCAGACTAATCTTGCCTTATTCCTGGTAACCTCTCCATCCTTATTCAATTTGTTTCTGAAGACCCATTTAGTTCCAATAACATTTTTATCCTTTGGTCGTGGAACCAATTCCCAAGTGTTGTTCTTCTCAATTTGATCTAGTTCTTCATTCATAGCTGCTAGCCAGTGTTCATCTTGACTAACTTCCTCAAGATTTCTAGGCTCAAAAGTTGATAAAAAAGCAAGGTGGGCTTGTTGTGATGAACGAAGCTGTCAACTTCTTCTGGTTCCAATTCCTTCATTTATGTTGCCGATGATTTGATCTGATGGATGATTCTTTTGACGCCATTCTTTTAAATATTTTGAAGATTTTTCTTGTACATCCTGCTAATCATTTTTATTTCCTCTTAGTTGACTGTTGTTTCCTTATTTGATTGGTCTTGTTCTGGAGCTTCTTCTTCATCCTTCATAGATTCTCCCTCACATCCCTCAGATTTTCTTGAAGGGAGAATATCATCGTCATCCTTTGTAACACAATCTTCATCAAAAGTAACATTTATGCTTTCCACTATTCATTTTCGCCTCAGATTGTAGCATATATAAGCCTTCCTTTTGTGTGAATAACCAATGAAAATACCTTCATCAACACAGGAATCGAACTTTCCCATTTTTTTATCTTCTCTTTGTTGAGATTTTTGAGTGTTGGGGTACCTTCGGATGTGCTCTAGCTCCAAAAATTTGTGGAGGGACTAGAGTACATGAGATCTCCAAGACCCAGAAAGGGATTTGAGAAATTCCATCATGTTTAAGAGAAAATTAATTAATTAATCTTTTTAATTAAGGACCCTAAGTCTAACTTAGGAAAACTAAAAGATTAAAGGTAATTAATTTAAACATATGATGGAAATGACCTAAGTCACACGGATCGAGATTTATTTTAATCTTAGTTGTCGATTCAAGATTATATCATGGTCGTTGGTTTCCCATCGAGAAAAATAAAAGGAAAGGCTTAGGGTCAGTTGGAGAAAAAACACAATGGCAGAGCACTGATACTAAGCTGGAATTCTAGGGCATGGTTTGCTAAGAATTTCCAAAAGTGTTTCAGCTGCAGCGAGGGTTAGTATTGGCGAGAGAGATGATCTGATCCCAAGCCAAGAGTGCAGCAAGAGGCAGAGAAGCAGCAGACAGAGCAGTCCAGAGGGAGCAGCAATTGCGCAGCGCAGATGGCTTCAGGTGCTATGCAGAGGCTACCCAGGTCCAGAAAGGGCAACACAGAGGCATCAAGAGGCCAGAAGGGCTGACATAGGCCCAACCAGGGCAGCGTAGGGGTAGCATAACCTAGTATGGGGTGACGCAAGCCCTTCCTGAGCAATGTAGGGGTTGATGCAGAGGGATTCAGAGCAACGCTGGGGTTTCTGAATATTGAAAAGGTCCACGTTCTGTAAATCGCATTTGAGGGTGTGAATCAATCAGTTTTTATGTCTCTGGAACAGAGGTATTGTTGCAGATTTTTCATTTCTCTGTCGGGTTAACCAGTAGGGTGCCCATATTTGATGTACTTATAATCTACTTAATAATATGAACCCTCTAGTAGCCAGAAGACCGGTTTTCCCGCATTGGGTTTTCCCGGGGATAGTTATCTAGAAAATCATGTGTGTCACTTTGTCATTATGCATGTATTTAGTTTAGATTTGTATCTGTGTAGACTGTTAATGTGCTTACTTCGATGTTAATGCTGAATATTTCAGATTAATAACTTGCTTAAGTAGGAAAAGTAAATAAATATTTAACAATAGGGTTTCTGCATAAGTAATATTCATAAATTTTCACATGGTATCAGAGCGATTGCAAATCTAATTGAATCACCAGCAAGAATACTGAATAATCCTTATTGCAAAAAGCAACACAGAAAGTAGCAGCAATCGTAGAAAGTCAGAACAAAGAGGGCAGCGTAGCAGTAGAGGGAAGCAGAGCCACGTAGAGGCCAGAGTGATGTAGCCTCCATGCAGGCCCATGTACTTACTGCGCAGAGGCAACACATAATTTGTGATGGGACTGTTTGATCATGCAGAGGCCGGCCAGGGTGACGCAGTCGTGAAACTGTTTTTTGATTCAGAGTGTAGGAATCTGTGTTGTGGAGCTTCAGTATTGTTGGTGGGGTTAAAATTTTGTCGGTTCAGAATTTAGCCTAAGCTAGTTGACAAAGAGTGGGAGGAGAACAAATTCTCAAAGGATTTTCAGAAAAATAAGTTTGTAGATCGAAGAGAGTTGATTCATTTTGATTTGGCAAACTTCCAAGATATGAAGTCAGTTGTCAAAGGGAGCAGAGGGTGTAGAAATTATACAAACATATGTATATCAATAGATTCAATCCGATCAAGAAATGTACTAAAGCTAGATACTGAATCCTTCTACAAATCAATTGTGGAAAATAAACACAATCGCCAATCACGACAAGTAAGGAAAGAATCAAATCAAACCACAGATAATTTCCTAAGGAAATCTTGCTGCTCAAAAACCCCACTATATTCTATTGTATATTCAACATGGAATCATGAAACAATTACAATGCACTCTTCTCACAAGAGTCTCCTGCACTCTCACAACTGTCTCACACTATCCTGGACAAAATCGACCAACACTTAGTCAATTCTCAGCCTCTAAACAACCTACCTTGCTTGTGCAATTTCTGATCAATGCAATCCCTATTCGTTAGGAATTTTGGCCTTCCAAAACTGCATAAGAATCATGGGCAACCCAATGTGTGTTTGGTTTCATGTGTGCAACGCAATAATGCTACAACTGATAGTTAACATCCCTTTAATGTTTGTCTCAGCTGGGTCTCTACTGGAACTGACATGCATGCAACTATCAATATTAAATCATAAGTTGCATGGGAGATCACTGATTGTGAATTAAATATGATTTAATTCACTTGATCTCTCACTAGTGCAACTAACAGTTACAACTAGTTCAACTGAATTTAACTCACATATATTGAGTTAACTGATTTCTCATGCATTAACTAATGCACCAACTACAATTCGAACTCCATAACTAATAGAATCACTCTGCATGCCTCACCAACTACCCTCAAACAGAAATTCATGAGCTAACTGAGTTTATCACACTTAGTTAACTTTTACAAGTGATTTTGAGATAAGATTGCAATTTATTTTCCAACTTAATTAAGGGAAAATTAAATTAGACACTGCACAAATTTGATTAATTAAATTTTCTTTCACACTATTGTATCGCTTGGACCCATGATCCCATGATCCCACATTAGTGTGTGTGTTGCATTTTCTTGTTGACTTTCAACAGAGGGTGTATGTTTCGCTAAGGACCCTAGATCCAACTCTCTAGCATATAGAGAGGAGGATTTGTTCCAACAGATTTTCTGAGCAGATGGCACCTCACGGACTATGTGATCAGGATATGTTGGATGGCTTGTCCAAATTTGCAATCTGGAAGGCCAGAATCCTGGTAGTCATTGAGTCATACGGTTTGAGGGAGCATGCATATAAATTCCTAGCCACGCTGACCGATGTGAAGCTCTTGGAGAAGCATGAAGAATCAGCGACACACACCAACTGCTTCATCATGGACGGGGTCAAAGATCATGTGGTCCCTCACATAGCCGAGAAGATAATGGCTCATGATATGTGGGTGGCTCTAACCACACTATATGAAGGAAGATCCGTCCAAAGGAAGATGCTTTTGGAGAACTAGTTGAGGTTATTCATGATGGCCAAGGGAGAGGAGATTGATCCTTTTCTTTCTAGACTACAAGAGATCTAGGATCAGCTAACTGGCATGGGGGTGAAGGTGGAGGATGATGTTATGGTGAGGATGGCTCTAAATGTTGTCACATAGGACTGTGAAATTTTTTTCCAAAGTCCCTTGGGCAGAGCGAACCTTCCCAACTGGGACAATATGTGGGCTATCCTCTGATAAGAATAAATCTGTCGGATCACCAGGAGACAGTTCAACACCGGTTCAGGAAAAGTGAAGAAGGAAGAAGAGGAAGATGCAGCCTTGGCATCAAAGAGGCAGCAAGGGAGAAAGAAGCGAGATATGTCTAAGATCAATTGTTTACAGTGCGACGAACTAGGACATTTTGCTAGCAATTTTCCTCAGAAGAAGAAGGACAAGGAAGCTTCTAGCTCCAAGGTTGTTGTGGCAGACGATGTCTCCGAATATGACATAGCCATGAGCGCTCATGAACCACGAAAGTGGGGTGACATGGATCTATAGATCACCTACAAAGTGGTGGAAGGATCCTTGAGTAGCCCAACTCTTGGATCACATCCGTGCTACGGGAGCCTTAAGACAGTAGTGGGACAAGTGGAGTAGTGGGTGCAGAGAATCACATATGGAGTAGAGGCTGGAAGCTGAAGGGAGTAGCGCAGTGTAGATGCAGCAGCAACGCAGGGGCTGATGTGACTTCAACAGTGCAGAGTAGGCCTTCTTACGCAAAGCAGATTTGCAGCAGTGTAGAGGCTTCAGGAGGACACAATAGTGCAGCAACAACATAGGGGACTTCAGCGCAGAGGGGATCATGTGACTTCAACAACGTAGAGGAGGTATGCTTACATAGTGCAGAGCTGTAGTTGTGCAAAAACCTCGAGATGACAACACAAATTAGTAGCCTATGGAGCTTTAGTGATGAGGATGCAACCCAACTGACTTTTCTATCAAAGATTGGGTAGGAATTTTCAATTGTTTCTCTCAGCAACTGAGTTGCAGTGTTGTAGTTGGTATCACGATGCAACAGATTGAGAGGGAGCTACAGTTTAGATGTAGCAATGACGTTGTCAGTGTCATGGGCCGCAATACGGGAGAGCAGCAGCATCGCAGTGATGAAGGGAAATAGGCCAAGCATCAGTGCAGAGACCCACATCAGAGATCAGTGCAGAACTTCGGGGTCAGTGTTGTGCTAGAGCACATTCCTTGCTAAGAGGGAGTGTTGAGATTTTTGAGTGTTGGGGTAGCTTCAGATGTGCTCTAGCTCCCAAACATTGTGGAGGGAATAGAGTACATGAAATATCCAACACCTAGAAAGGGATTTGAGTAATTCCATCATGTTTAAGAGAAAAATAGTTAATTAATATTTTTAATTAAGGACCCTAAGCCTAACTTAGGAAAATTAAAAGATTAAAGGTAATTAATTTAAACATGCGATAGAAATGACTTAAGTCACATGGATCAAGATTTATTTTAATATTAGCCATCGATTCAAGATTAGATCACGACCGTTGGTTTCCCAACAAGAAAATTATAAAGGAAAGGCTTGGGTCAATTGGAGAACACACATAGTGGCGGAGCACTAAGACTAAGCTGGAATTCTAGGGCGTGGTTTGCTAAGAATTTCCAGAAGTGTTTCAGTTGCAGCAAGGGGTAGTATTGGTGATAGGGATGATCTGATCCCAAGCCAAGAGTGTAATAAGAGGCAGAGAAGCAACAGACATAACAGTGCAGAGGGAGCAACAACTACGCAACGCAGAGGGTTTCAGGTGCTATGCAGAGGCTACACAGGCCTAGAAAGGGAAGCGCAGAGGCAACATGAGGCCAACAGGGCTGACGCAGGCCCAACTAAGGTAGTGTAGGGGTAACATAACCTAGTATGGGGTGACGTAGGCCCTTGTTGAGTAGTGCAGAGGTTGACACAGGCTAGCAGAGCTGGCGTAGAGGGATTCAGAGTAGTGCTGGGGTTTCTGAAGACTAAAAAGGGTTGAGTTCTATAAATACATTTTAAGGGTGTGAATCAGTAGGTTTTTCTGTCTCTAGAATAGAGGTATTGCTACAGATTTTATATTTCTATGTCGGGTTAACCAGTAAGGTGCCCAGATTTGTTGTGCTTTGAATCTACTTAATAATATAAACCCTCCAACATCCAAAAGACCGGTTTTCCCACATTGGGTTTTTCTAGGGATAATTGTCCAGAAAACCTTGTGTGTCACTTTCTCATTGTGCATGTATTCAGTTTAGATTTGTATCTATGTAGACTTTTAATGTGTTTAATTCAATGTTAATGATGAATATTTTAGATTAATAACTTGCTTAAGTAGGAGAAGTAAATCAAGATTTAATAGTAGGGTTTCTGCATAAGTAATATTCAGAAATTTTCACACTCTTTTGATGTAGCATTTTCTTCCAAATATTTTGAAGTATTTGACGTTAGTCGGTCTTCTTTTCCATAATTCGTATGGAGTCATGTTGCAATTGTTCCTTATAAAACCTTTGTTTATAATGAATATAGTGGTATCAATTTCTTGAACCCAAAATTTATCATCTAATTTTGAGTCATCTAACATTGTTTTGGCCATTTCCTATATGGTTTTATTTTTTCTTTCAGCAATTCCATTTTGCTGTGGTGTTCTAGCTATTGAGAATTGCCTTTTTATTCCATTTTCATCACAGTATTGTTGAAATACCTTGGAAGTGAATTCTTTGCCATTATCTGATCTTAGACATTTGATCTTCAAATCAGTTTCATTTTTTACCAATTCCTTGTAGATTCTAAAACACTCGAATGCCTCAATCTTTTTATTTAAGAAGTTGACATTTTTCATTATGGTGTAATCATCTATCATTAGCATAAAATATAATTCTCCATCTAAACCTTTTGTTCTCATAGGACCACATAGATCAGTATGTACTAATTCCAATGGATGTGATGCAAAGTGTTCTTTTGTCTTGAACCCAACTTTTGTCTGCTCGTCGTGCCGACAAGATTCACATATTGTATTGGTAGGTTTTGAGATTTTAGGCATTTCTCTTACTGCTTCCTTCTTGCTGATCCTAGCCATATTGTCAAAATTTATATGTCCCATTCGTTTGTGCCATAACCAACTTTCGTCTTATTTCACCAAAAAGCACTCTTTAGGTGTCTCATCCAAAATATATATGTCATTTGGAGCTCTGCTTGTTGTAGCCACAATTTTACCGAACTTACCTTTCCTGATTTCACATTTCTTCGAGGTAAATAACATAGTGTGTCGTTAATCACACATTTTTCCAACATTGAGCATATTTTGATTCATATTTTCAACCAACAACACATCTTTTACTAATGCATTCTTGCTTCCGAGTGTGGCTATACCTACTCCTATGACGTTTGAAGACCCGTCATTTCCAAAATACACTGTTCCATCATTCTTTTCCTTCAAGGATATGAACTTATTCCTATCTCCAGTAATATGAGTTGAGCAACCATTATCAACATACCAAAAGTTTATGTTGCTTTGAGCCTTGAGAGCAATAGCACATTTTTCAGTGTTTTTTTTTCCATATTTGTTCATTCTTTTTTTGCGAGAATTCCTTTGAAGAACTTCCAAGTTTGCAATCTTTAGCCGAGTGTCCAAAATTGTTACATTTCTAACGTTCGACATCATCTCTCAAATGATCAAATTTTTTAATATTTGGTTGAGTTCTGAAATATCCATTTCTGAAATATCTCCCAAAATTGTATTTATTCCAAACATACGTGCGACATTCTATAGCTCTATGTCCAAACCTTTCGCATGAATAACGACCATAGAAGATAGGTTGATACCTAGGAGGAAATCTTCTTCGAGGAATTGTCTTCCATCGTTCTTCCTGTGAGTCCCGATCTCTTGAGTTGGTTGGGAGGTATACCTACTTGTTATATTTTGCATATCCATCTTCTTTTGTTGTCATATAAGGACTTGGCTCCTTTTCAAAATTTTCTTTATAACCAAGGCCAATATTGTCACTGTTTGATCATTGATTGTTGATGATTTCTTCCAATGCCTTGGAGCTGTTGGTGTATTTTTGAAGATTTTTTCCATTTTTTACTTGCTTTCGTAGAGAAACTATTTCAGCTTCCAATTATTCTCTTTCCTTGTTTCTTTCCTTTAATTATTCCCTGAGCAATTCTTCAACTCGTTTGTATTCTTAAACCTTGATTTTAAGATTCGGGACCTATTCCATTTTTATCTTTAATTTGTCTTCAAGAGTGTTGACATGCTTCTTCTCGACCTTGAGCTATTTGATAACCTTGATCACTTCGTTTTGAAATTCAACCTCAGTCATCTCTTCTTCTTCGTCAGATGCTTCTTTCTTATTATGCTTGGCCATAAACAATACTCTTATGTTGATTTGTTCTTCGTTATCACTGCCTTCATCAGATTACGAGCTATCTTCTTTGGAGAATAAAATCTTCTTAAACCATTTCTTCTTACCTTGCTTGTCAAACTTCCTCAAACCTTTCTTTCCTTTCGTAACAACCTCATTTTTGCAAGGACACTTGGCTGCAAAATTCCCAACCTCACCACAATTGAAACATATCAATGGAAGTTTACCTTTGAATTTCCCTATACCTAATCTCATTTTTCGGGTGAAGTATCCAAATTATTTATCTGAAAAATCTTCTTCATCTTCTTCCTTTTCTTCTTCCTTACAACTACAAGTTTTCACTTTTGGAGTATGCTTGTCCTTACTAGTCTTCTTGGATGCGGAAAATTTTGTTTCTAGGTGAGATGTGTCGTCCTCTTCTTCAATCCTCATTTCATATGTCATAAGCACTCCATGCAATTCATCTTTGTTGAGATTGGTTAGATTTGAACTATATTCCAAGACAGATACCTTTGGGTTGAATCTTGTCGACAAGGTTCTAAGGATCTTTCAGACAAAAAATTTCGTGTCGATAGGTTCTCCCAAACCTTCCAATGCATTTGTTATTTCATCAACACGCTATAAGTATGCATTAATATTTTCATCTTCCTTCATTTTGAAGTGATCAAAATTTTCCCTGTAAATTTGAAGCTTTGCATCTTTCACGTTTGAGTCACCTTCATATATATTCTCAAGCTTGCCCCATACTTCTTTAGCAGTTTTGCAACTCAGTACCTTAAGATAGAAATATTTGATAAGCCCACTAATAATGAGATCTTTAGCCTTTGCATAATATACCATATTTTTCTTACCTTGTTTATCATGGGTCACTGTAAAGCCTTTTTTAACGATTCCCCATACTTCGTATCCTTGCGCCAACAAATGAACCTGCATTCTTCCACTCCAAAGTGCGTAGTTATTTATATTGAACATAAGAACTCTATTCTTAGTATACTCCATGATCTCCTTCCAGTTGTTAGACTGCTATTGAAGGAATCAAGCTCTGATACCAATTGTTGGAAATACTGAGAGGGGGTGAATCAATATTTCTTATCAATTAGCACTTTTAAATCTTTTCAGAGCATTAGTTAATCTTAAAGTATTATTGATGTTTATCCAATAACAAAAGTAAACAATATAACACAATAGTCAGACTAATTTTAGGAATAAAACCCGCTCCGGGTCAAAAATCACCGAACGTTTTTCTAATAAATTCTTTAATCTTCAGCCCAAACTGAAATGAAAGGTACAACTTCCTAGAATTCTAGAAAATCATTCTTCTTTAGCTCCCACTACAAGGACGCCCCAATACCCTGGTTTCTTCAGTAGTCAACTGAATGGATGCCCCTGAAATACTAGACCGACCTACCACCCTGAAGTGTTCAGATGCTCCAACCTGTAGGTGACTTCACGTGCCAACCTAGCACCTCCTTGCCACCCTATAATGATCAGAAATAAGACAAGAGTGTGGAATCTCATACCAGGGACAATGATCCATGATACAATATGATTCACAATGATTTTCTTGAACTAGACCAATCACCCAATCACACTATGACTTGCAACCCAACCATAACATTATCAAAAAATGACACTTATGTCTCCCAACAATGCCTCTCCAACTCTAGGCAGATTGACTCTTTTACAATAATGACTCTTGTACAATTTTACAATGATGATTTTTACAATATTGATTTTGACATGACCTAATACTTGACTTGACACTGCTTCAATGAACTCTAGCAACTGTTGAGGTATTGTTGTGCTTGCTTCAAGTAATGGTACTTTGGCGTTGCATTGTCCTTCTATTATGTGTCTGAGTTGTCCTATTGTGTCCTCCTTCCTGCACATGAATTAATGAACAAGACCCAAACCAATATACAAACAAAATACTTACATTGTCCCGCAAACCATATGTCAGAGAAATATTCAAAATTCAAATGTAAATACGTTCAACATTTATGAAAAAAACTAAATCAAACATACATACAAAATACTTACACTATCATGCAAAAACACATGTCAGAGATAATATCCAAATTAAAATTCAAACACTAATCATACATACCTTGTTGTAGCAGACTTACCCTTGACTGTTGATGTGTTTTCCTTACTGTAGTGATCCTTGAATGCATATTTGTTCTTGCCTTATAGAAGATCGATATTGAATCTGCTGTATCTATGTAATTTCAGACCTTCAACGTCTGAAATTACGTATTGTGGTATCCCTTTGAGTCCTCTTTCCAACCTCATAGATCTGATCAATATTGGATCCTTCAAGAAATAGTTTTGCCCAATCTCCTATGATGACCTAATTATATACTAGTTCAATAGAGCAAACTTGTACGAAGTGCCACGTGTCACTGTTTCAACCTTTGGTCCTTAAAACAATATCCAACAAACTACACTCCATCCTCTTTCTATCACTTTTTATGAAATTTGAATCCAATGCTCAGAGAGAAAGTTATGATGACTTTCCCAAGGTCAAATGTTTGACATGAAATTCGGGAACCTGCAAAAACCCTAACTTTCTCAGATCATATCTCTGAAAATATAGCGAACCGATATTTGAAATTTGATCACGAGCTTCATCGAGATTTCAGCTCAAATGGGTTTTTGTTTCAACATCTGAAGCTTCACAGAAAAAAAGTTATAGCGATAATTCCATGATGACATGTTTTAAGTAGCGAAATCCTTGCATCAGGAGGATATTAGGGTCACAATTTATATAAATGCTTAGGTTGAGAGGGTATTCAACAAGTGAAAATTGGAGGGGTTTTAGGAGTTTAAAACATTATTAATTATTGACTATTCAATGACCACAACCAATGATTAGTTGCATCCCACAACCCCATGGGGCTTTAGCCCACTAACTGGGGTTACTAATGTCAAACACATTGTCTCTCAAACTATGAAGAATTACGTGGCATGCCATATATCAACAGAAACATCTTGACAAGTGGAAACCATCTAAAATATCCTTGACTCGGAATAAAGTAAGTTGTCAAGTCAAAATTCCCATGCAAGATCGGAGTAGCCCCGGTGTTGGTTGGGTTAACATCAAAGACAACCACTGATCAACACTTTTTTTACCCTTTTTGCCTGCATTGATTCAGAGTTATAAGGATTTTTACTCACCGTGACCATAAGGGTCTTGGGTTCTTTTGAGCAGTCATTTTGTTCTACGGTCCTACTGTTGAGACTCATTTTTTTCCTTTTTAATTATAATTCAGTCCTTTCTTTCTTTAAGAATTTTATTCTTTCCCTTTATAACTAACACAATCATTGTCATTTGTAGCTCTCGGATAGGATACGTGTTTTTTCATGTACATATATGCCACAGACAACACTAACTATCGTTTTATTTGATATCCAAAAAATCCCATTTGCAATTTCTTGGTTTATGCTTCTTGATGCTAATTACTATGTTCCTTTTTTTATTCAAGTATGTCCATACAAGTATGACTTATGGACGAGATTATTTTTTTTGCGTACATCCCAAGATTTTTGTAGGTTTTAACCTTGTACATAAATTATCTGCAAACGAATCTTAAAAACAGAAAATAAACAATAGCGAAAGCATAAAACATAAAACATATATACACAGATATTTTCCCCTAGATCCCAAATCGGGACGTTCAGCTTGATTTTTCATTATATTCCTTTTAGTGTTACAACACATATATATACATGCCGAAGCATACATAAACCCCAATCCATTAACCCTGGATTAGAACATAACCATAGTTACCTTGACCGGATCTACAAAATACCAGGGGCCGAAAACCATCATGCCCCAAAACCATGTGCAAACCCATGCACAAAACCATGGGCGGGTCCGCCCACCAAAAAATAGGGTCCAAAAAAAGTTCCCGAGGCGCTGCCCCGGATCCCGAACAGGGGGGCTTCCGCCCCCCCTGTTGCGCCTGGCGCAACGTAAAAGGGGCACTATCACCTCCCCTATGACCCCCCCGCATGTGACTAGTCATGGAAAGAATATAACACATACCCAACATTCTCCCACTTGTTGTTTTCTTTCCGCAGGGGTCCATAGGGGAGCTTAGTCATTAGCCAAGCTCTGCAACACCCATTGTTTCTCTACACCAAGAGAAATTCTGAGTGCTCGCAGACTTCATCAATGCATCTGCAACATTCTTCAAAGTGTCCACCTTTACCAGCAACACCCTTTTAGCCTCAACCATATCTCTCACAAAGTGATATTGAACATCAATGTGCTTTGTCTTTGAATGACAAACAGGGTTCTTAGCCAAGAAAATTGCACTTTGCCTATCACATTCTATCCTTATAACTTGCTGCACCAACCCCATACTTGAACACAATCTCTACAACTTAACTGCTTCCTTGCTTGCATGAGTGGCTGCCATGTATTCTGCCTCTGTAGTTGAAAGAGCCACTACATATTGTCTTTTACTCATCCAACTGACTGCACCTCCAAATAGGCTAAACACATACCCACTTGTAGATATTCTTTGGTCTAGATCTCCAACCCAGTCTGAATCAACAAAACCATGAATGTCAAACATTATTTCCAATCTTGGTCCTCCCTAGTAGCACAAGCCATAATCACTAGTGCCAGGAAAATATCTGAAAACCCGCTTCACTGTTGTCTAATGCTCCTTCCCTGGGTTTGACATAAACCTGCTCAATACTCCCACTGCATGTGCAATGTTTGGTCTAGTACAAACCATCGTATACATCAGGCTACCCACTGCACTTGCATATGGAACACGGGACATATCCTCCTCTTCTTCTTGTGTCTTGAGACACTATTCAACAGACAACTTTACACCTACAGGAATCAGAACATTCACCGATTTACTATCCTGCATATTGAACCTCTGCAATATAGTCTCGTCATACTTCATCTGGTTTAAGCAGAGCTTCCTCTTTGCCTGATATCTTTTAATTTCCATGCCCAAAATATAGTTTGCAACACCAAGATCCTTCATGTCGAATTTGGAGAACAGTTGGGTCTTGAAATCTTGGATAGTTTCTTTGTCATTTACAATCAACAACATATCATCCACATACAAGAAAAAATAAATAACATGGTCACCAATTAATTTAAAATAAACACAGTGATCCTCCTTGCTTCTGGTGAAGCCAAGTCCGCGTATATAGGTATCAAATTTCTGATACCACATCCTTGGTGACTGTTTTAACCCATACAAAGACTTCTTTAATCTGCATACCATTTCTTTCTTCCCCTTCGCCATAAAGCCTTCGGGTTGTTTCATGCAGATCCCCTCTTCTATATCCTCGTGAAGAAATGTTGTCTTCACATCCATCTGTTCTATCTCAAAATCAAATGCAGCAGCAACAAATAATAGTAATCTAATAGAAATAACTTTGGAAATAGGAGAAAAAATATCACCAAAATCAATTCCTGGCACCTGGGAATAACCTTTTGCTACCAACCGAGCTTTTTATTTCTCCACCTTGCCTTCTACATTCATCTTCTTCTTAAACACCCATTTTCTCCCGATGGGCTTCCTTCCAGCCGGCAACTCCACCAGATCCCATGCCTCATTTTTATGCAAGGATGCCATTTCATCAACAATGGCCTCCTTCCAGAGTTTTCCATCCTCTGAATCTACTGCATCCCTGACGGTTCTGGGATCATCATCAGTTAAGTTAAAGCAAAATTTGAACACAAAGCATAGGGACTATACCTTTCTGGTTGTCTTATTTCCCGAACTAATCTTCTCATAGCTGGAGTTTGTGGCTCTTCCTCTTCTGAGTCTTCTTCTATTGTAGAGTATGATTCATCCTACTTTAGTTCAAACTCTAATTTCTTAGGTTCCTTTGGTAGGACTTCATGTTTAACAACATCTTTCACCTCTATAAACACCACATCTTGGTTGTACACAACCTTCCTTGTTTCCGAGTTCCAAAGCTTGTAACCCTTTAAACCATCCTTATACCCAATAAAGATGCACCTTTCAGATTTATTATCCAACTTGGTCCTTTTCTCCTTTGGAACATGTACATATGCATCACATCCAAATACTCTCAGATGTGAAAGAGAGGCTTTCTTACCAGTCCATACCTCATGTGGGGTCTTATCCTCGAACGCTGATGAAGGTGATCAATTAACCAAGTAACATGCAGTCTCCACTGCCTCTACCCAAAATTCTTGTCCTAACCCGATACCACTGAGCATGCTTCTTGCCTTTTCCATCAGCGTTCTGTTCATTCTTTCTACAACTCCATTTTGCCGAGGTGTGTATGGATTAGTCTTCTGCCGTGCTATACCACACTTCATATAGAACTCTTCAAATTCATTCTTGTAGAACTCCCCACCATTATATGTCCTCAACACCTTTATCTTCTTCTCTGTCTGGTTTTCCACCAGGGCCTTAAATTCTTTAAATCTGTCAAAGACTTCAGATTTCTTCCTCAAGAAATATATCCATGTATTCCTTGAGAATTCATCTATGAATGAAACATAGTACACATACTTACCCACTGATGGAACCGACACAGGTCCAAACACATCACTCTGCACAAACTCTAATATCTTGTTCACCCTCTTAGCACCAAAAGGAAAACTCACTCGATTCTGCTTCCCATATACACAATGTTCACAGAAATCGAAATCTAGAGAGCTATTAGACATACCTTCTACCATACCATTTCCATGCAGTATCCGAAGGCCCTTCTCTACAATATGTCTAAGCCTTTGATGCCATAACATTGTATTTTCTCTAGAGACGCTAGGCTTTCCACTCCACTTTCGAGAACCACAGAACTGTTGCACCCATCAATAACAGTGTTGCCTTGAAGCTTGTACAGAGTTCCAATCCGAACTCCCCGCATTAATACCAATGCTCCCTGAACCATCTTACAGGTATCTTTCTCGAACACTGTTTTTACACCTGCATCATCCATCTTGCTTACAGAAATCAGATTTTTGGCCAATGCAGTAATGTGCATAACACCAGGAAGTGTTCTAATCCTTCCACCTTGCAGCTTCAGCTTGAGTTTTCCACGTCCGACGATTCTGGCCTTCCTATCATCACCTAAGAAAACATCACCACCATCATATTTCTCATACTCGCAGAACCACTCCCTATGAGGAATGAAGTGAAAGGATGCACCCAAGTCAATCAACCATGACTCATGATCTACATGTGTATTTGAAGAAGAAGTCAAATACACATCCCCACCTTCATCCAAGGTGGTTTTTGCCTCTGCAGAAGGAGCATCATCAGATCCCTTTCCTTTCTCAGGAGCTTTAGATCTGCAGTCCTTTTTGTAATTCCCTTCCTTTCCGCATTTCCAGCACATCTTTAGAAACTTTCTAGGAGATTTAGATCTCCCTCTAGATTTAGATCTCCCACTTGAAACCTTATTTTTGTTTCTGTTCTGAGACCTTCCTTGTACAGATAAGGCATCTCCATTCTGACCCTCCATATTTCTTCGTCTCATTTCCTCCGACAACAAGGCTGAGACAATTTCATCAAAATTCAAGGTAGTTTTATTGCTACCTATTTCAATAACTAGACTATCTCACGAGTCCGGTAGAGAACACAACAAACTGATGCACTTATCTTCATCTGAGATTTTTAATATCAACATATGACAACTGAATTACCACGGTATTGAAGGCATTTAGATGCTCTGTCACTGAGTCTCCATCCTTCATCCTCAGGTTATACAGCTTTTTCCGTAGGAACAATTTATTCACTAGAGACTTAGATTGGTACAAAGTCCCAAGTTTTTCCCACAAATTCTTCATCGTAGCTTCCCCAGATACATTCAACAATACTGAATCTTAGACACACAACCGTATTGTGCTCTTCGCCTTCCGATCCAACTTTTTCCAGTCTTCGTCTGACATTGTCGTTGGTTTAGTACCTAGATCTACCACGATCGACTAGTCTTTATCCACCAACAGATCCTTCATCTTGAGCTTCCACAACTCAAAACTCCGACCATTAAATTTCTCAATCTCTATCTTTCCACTGCTTGCCATCTTCTTTCACTGCAAGAATCGATCTCGCAAATCTCCCACTGAACAGGGTCTACCACAGGCCCGAGCAAAAAAACCCTCAGTAGCAAAGGCGTCTCCTTGAAGCCAAAACAACTGTGATACCAAATGTAGGTTTTAACCCTGTACAAAAATTATCTGCAAATGAATCTTAAAAACAAAAAATAAACAATAGCGAGAGTATAAAACATAAAACATATATACACAAATATTTTCCTGTGGATCCCAAATCGGGATGACCAGCTTTATTTTTCATTATATTCCTTTTAGTGTTACAAGACATATATATACATGTCGAAGCATACATAAACCCAATCCATTAACCTTGGATTAGAACATAATCATAGTTCCCTTGACCGGATCTGCAAAATACCAGGGGCCGAAAACCATCATGCCCCAAAACCATGTGCAAACCCATGTACAAAACCATGGGCGGGTCCGCCCACCGAAAAATAGGGTCCAAAATTTTTTTCCCGGGGCGCTGCCTCGAACCCCGAACAGGGGGGGCTGCCGCCCCCCGTGTAACCCCCCTATTGCACTCGGCACAATGTACAGGGGGTGTTTTTCGCCCCCCCCCTATGACCCCCTGCGTGTGACTAGTCATGGAAAGAATATAACACATACCCAACAAATTTTTACCTAACTCAGTACTAACTTCAATTTCCATTGCCCTATAGGTCGAAACTTTTAATTTTCTCATTATCAATCTGAAGCTATCATAACTTACAACTATATTTGGATATGTAGTTAAAAACTGATTCTAAGGTTTCTCTATGATGTTTCCATCAAACCCTATCGAGTTCGAATGATATTCTTAAACATAGTTCTTGTTTTACTTCAACCCAAAACCCTACAAGTTTCCAATATGTGTCCATAATCTCATAGTTATGCTTATTTAGTAACTAAGGAATGGGAAAAGGCATAACTTATGTAATATACTTATTTAATTTATGAGACAACTTGTTTAACTTGTGAGGAAAAGGAAATATATGTAGATATTTCCTTCTTTACACTTACACTTGTTTCGACTTTGCAACTACATCTATATACACGCATGTGTATGGGTTTTTCTTTAATTCATTCTTCTCTTTCAAAGGATTATAGTCAATATCTTTTGTAAGTGGACCATATATTTACCATGGATTTTCCAGTTTTTCTGATTCTTTATAAAGGTTACATGGATATATAATATTGTACTACTTATGTATGAATCTTGCAATCGATTCGCATTCGGTCCTACAATAATTTCCAAAGTGTTAAATTGGAATTTAGTACAAGACTTGTAAAGATTTACTATAATGACTCTTCTTCTTTATATAGTATTTTATTGTTAATTTTGGAGTTACTATTCCATTGTTTTTCGACTTAATTGATTTCTTTAACTCTTACACAATGCGTATAAAGAACTTAGTCCTATATCCCTTTTTTATCTTCTTCCTGGTTGTATATGGAATATTTAACAAAATTGTGAGGGATTCCCAAAAGTACCAGCCCTTATTTAGGTGGTTCTAATCATTCAACCAATGTACTGATATAAATTAACATCTATAGGGTTACTCAATATTATACTAATTTTATACATGGTTGAATATATGACATTATTTAAAGGCATAATACATGTCTACAATTCCTTTCATAACCAATTCATCTCCTCTACCATACTCAACCAAAATGTGTAATATGTTAGTTCATGGAAAACATTTTTTTATTCCATGGTTCCTTATTTGAGAGAATAATTCTCTCCTTATACTCGGGAATATAATCCCACTAGGTAACCGAGTTTGTATTTCATTGACGTAAGTCCCAAGATTAGATTAAAAAGGGACAAACCTTTTGCTACAACTATATATAACTACTTAGTTTCACTTCAATAACTCATTAATTCAAAAATCCCCTATCAACTCTATCATAATCTTATGATCATGTGTTTCTGTAGAATAGCATTTTAGTATTATATTAATTCACATTATTTAATAGGAGAGGATTTAAATATACATGTAACATATATTCTATTCTCAAATCAAGACCTTAATTTAACATATAATTATATAGGTCTAATCAAAAGTAGTGCCCATGCATGCACACTTTAATTCATATACGTACAACTCTTCTCTTCATATACATATGCTCAATTAAGCAATTAATTAACTATCATAGGAATTCGACTATAATAATCATTGCAGTCATCTATCTTCATTAGATTAGTTACTTGAAAAGAATTCAATATAGACATGCAAAACCAATAAATTATATAATTGATTCTAAGAATTTCATCTTCAATCTTCATTCAAACTATAATACTATTAATTTAATTCAATATCAACATATAAAGTAGAACAAAATTTCACCTAACCACGATTAAATGCAAATGCTTGGGGAATATTCAGGAAGAGCATGTTCCACCTGAGGTTTCTCTCTTGATGTGCTTTATTTTTCTTTTTACCCAACTTAGTATTTCTCTCCACCTAAGTAATTAACATAAGTTTTCTCTCCCATTATGTTAATATCTTTAACTTTCTCCAAGGGATTTTTCGAGATGTCGAAAGAAAAAGTAGAGCCAAAGAGAATAATGAATCGAGATGGAAAGAGAGTCACTAGGGATACATCGAGCACATGTTTTGATTCCTATTGTGGTACTCACAAAAGAAAGGTGAGTCTAGAATTCAAAAATGAAGTAATTTAATCGACTCATACACATAAAAACTAGGAAAATAAAGAGCTTAATGACGAGAGGGCTTATCCTGAGTGAGGTGAAGCATATAACCATGTCAACTCCATGGAAACTAAGAAAATTTTATGGGAATTCCTTGGAAAAGAACTAAATAAAACCAGTTAAGTGCGACAGAACTGGAATTGTATGCCTTGAAATGCTAAAATTTTCGAAATTCAAGGAGGTTTATATCAATCTAAATTAGGATGATCCCACTAATATAAGAGATACAGGAGTGCCAACCCAAATTTGTTCAATAATTACACTAAGTACTATCATGTGTGAGGGGAGGAGTGCCCATTATGACTATTTTCTAGGAACTACAAATAGGGAGAACTAAGGAGTTGACAATAACTATCATGTTGCGAAGAGATTTTCCAATTGCCACCTATGGTAATAAAAGTCACTTGTGCCGCATGGTACTTTCCTTCTTCATCCACTAACATTTATGCTTGGGCTTGAAACATGTGTGATGCGATGAGATGATCTGGGAACCCGCAGAGTGCCAAGTCACCTCCATGTCACGATAAATTTTGTTGAGATTGCAACAAGATGATGAGCTTAGTGAAAAGAGTCGCCTTCACTAAGTGGGCCCACAGGCTATTTTTGGCGCAAGTTTATTTTTAGACATGTCGATCATATTCTATGAGTTGCAGGATGTTATTTGTGGATGGTTGGTCAAGTTGGAAAAATAGATGGACTTCTATTTTTAGACATATTAGGCGGAATCTATTTTTAGATTTCCAGTCTAAAAATAGATATGTCGAATATTATTAGCTCTTAATAATATTTGGACTATAAACATTATCTTATTCTCTTGGAGCACTTCAGTTAAGTGCACAGATGTGGCACAACAGTTGAAAGAAGAAATTACGCTATTCCTGAGGGTTAAGTGGAGCTATTACATGGAGACTTCAGTTAGAACTCATGTGAGAGAGTTTGGTGGAGTTGATTAAGGAAGATGATGGAGTTGTGTTCAGTTTAACTGAGTTAAACATAGTTGAGCTAGTTGTATCTAGTCTAACTGATTGATACACTAGTGAAAGTGGTGTGAATTAATTAATAATTAATTCACTAATTATTAACTCATTAATCAACTGAAGAATACATCAGTTAACTACAGTGCATGGACAGTTTCAGTGGAGACCAGTGGAGAGGTAGGTGAAAGAGCAGGTTGACTATCACTTGTGACTATAGTATTGCGTAATTTGCAACACACAGTGGTTGGAGATGCCAATGAGGATTGCGTGAGAAAGGCTGGACCAATTCGAGTTCATTTAGAGCCCATATTCAGCAGAGATTGCGCAGTAGACGCAGGCTAGTAGGTGGCAGAGATCGGTGCATGGGATTCGCTAGATCGGACCTGATTAGTGTGTAGCAATTGGAGATTATACTGAGAGCTTGTGAGAAGCTTTGTATGATGATTGTTACATGATCTATATGACATATATTATATACAGATATTTGGGGTTTTTAGCTTCAGGCTTTCCCGTTAAAACATTGTGTTCATATGTGTGAATTTTTATGGTTTCAATTTGTGCATGCAATTGATTTAATTTCCACAAGTAATGATCAATAGTGGAAGAGATTCTGTATTATGCATGAAGTCAAATAGTGTGTGATCAGGAGAATCTTGGATGTATAACGCATTAGTTATATAATTTCTACATGGTATCAGAGCAATATTGATCATTGGAGCAATTGCAAAACATTGAAGCGGTTGAGTTTTGTGCTGGTGGAATTCGAATTTGCAGCAGTGTTTTCTTGGTGTCGAAGTTGAGATGTCTTTCAACGGATTACGATTGGAGTATGCCCTTGAGGGCAGCTCGAATTATATTTCATGGAAGGACAGGATGGAGGTAGTGCTGGAGGATAATGGGTTGAAGGAGTTCATAGATGCAGAAATTCCAAAACCTGCTTCTAGCGATGCTGCCGCACTTGACGCATGGCAAAAGAAGGCAGCAAAATGTCGAAGGATTCTGTTGGAAGGTGTGAAGGATCACATAGTGTCCAGCCTTCATGGTAAAGCTTGTCCATTCTTGATGAGGAAAGCTTTGAAGGACTTGTTCCAAAGCAAGAGCAACCAGAGGAAGTTGGTGCTCAAGGATAAACTCAGGAAAATAAAAATGGAGAAAGGCGACAGTATACCCAAGTACCTCACGAAGTTTGTCCAGTGCAGGGATGAGCTGGGAAGTGTGGGGGTTACTGTAGATGAAGAGGACTTGGTGAGCTTGGCTCTCCTTGGGCTTCTGAAGAGTTGGCATTCCTATGAGGAATCTGTCAATGGTCGGGAGAAACTGCCGAGATGGGAGCGACTTTGGTCGGATCTTGTGTAGGAGGAGATAAGGCGGAGTACCAGGGATGGATCTTCATTGAAGAATGAAGATGAAGAAAATTGTGCTTTGGCTACAAAAGCGAGGAAGGGGAAGAGCAAGAAAAATACTTCTCAATCCACTGTGAAAGGCAAGAAGCAGGACATGTCCAAGGTGAAGTGCTTTCACTGTCACCAACACAGACATTACGCCACTAATTGTCCACAGAAGAAGAAAAATAAGAAGGCTGCTGGATCTGCAGCTGGAGAGGCCTTAGCCTCGCAGTTTGAGCTGGGATTTTCGCTGATCGCATGTTTGGTCTCAAGTGTGATGGGATCAGTGTGGTTTATTGACAGTGGTGCGTCTTTCCATATGACCAGAGACAAATATTTTTTTACTGATATGGATGAGAAGGACCTTGGAGTGCACATCGAGATGGGCGATGATGGTAGATACAGTGCGACTGGTATCGGGACCATTTCCTTTGAGAGGGAGTCTGGAAAACCTTTCATCTTGAAGGATGTCATACATGTTCTAGGATTGAAGAAGAATCTTATCTCTATGGCGATGTTGGAAGATAAGGGATATGATGTTGTCTTTAGTGAGGGAAAGGCTTTCCTGCGCGGTAAGGCAACTGGTGAAACCGGGAGGATAGGGGTTCGAGTTAAGAACCTTTATCAGTTACAGGTAGATGGTTGCGCAGCAATGGCAGGCAAGGCAGAAGGAGTGGTGAGCCGGGATGAGGGCGAGCTATGGCACAGGAGATTGGGCCATCTTCACCATGGTGCTTGAAAATTTTCACGTGATTTCTCCGGGCTTCCAAAAGAGGCCGCGGTCGGAGTCGGTGGGGATGTACCTTGGGAAAATTTGTGAAAGCCACCTTTCACGAGAAGGATAGTTGCGCCACGACGATCCTTGAGAGAATTCACACAGACGTGTGTGGACCTTTCTCAGTAGCTTCGACAGCAAAGCACAAGTATTATGTGATCTTTGTTGATGACTTTTCTCGGAAGTGCTGGATCTTCTTCATGCAGAAGAAGAGCGAGACATTCTCTAAGTTCTGTGAGTTTAAGGCACTGGTGGAGAAAGAGTCGGGGAAGCAGGTGAAGGCTCTTAGGAGCGACAATGGTGGTGAATTCATCTCTGGCGAATTCAAGGACTTTTGCAGCGCAAAGGGTCGAAGAAGCTCACAACGCCTCTGACCCACAGGCGATGGGGTCAGGCGGAAGAACGAGAACGATCGTGGGCTGACTCGGGCGATGGCTACACATCTCCGCCTGATGAACCTTCCCATACACTTGTGGGCTAAGGCATGCAATACTGCGGTTTATGTGCAAAACCGTTGTCCTCATAGGATACTTGGCATGAGTACACCCGAGGAGGCATTTTCTGGTAAGAAGCCTAATATTTCTCATTTGAAGATTTTTGGCTCAATTGTTTACATTCATGTGACGAAGGATGCCAGGAAGAAGTTGGAGCCGACCACAGAGGTTGGGATATTTGTGGGGTACACTGATACACCCCACAACTATCGTGTGTATTTGCCAGACAGTCGGAAGACTGTTGTGTGACGGGATATCAAATTTCATGAGGAGAAAGCTATGAAGTGTTCGCTTGAGAGGGAGCCACACTTGCATGCAGATGAGGAGCTATTAGTTCCTAAGGATGAGCCTCAGGATGTGGATCAGCCACAAGAGGAGGTTCATGGAGTGGAAGAAACCACTCATGCAGCGCCAACCATTAAAGGGCGGAAGCGCACTACAGAAGCTGAGCGACTGAATCTTGATGCAGAAAATATTGTAGGAGCACCTACATCACAGCGCAGACAGAGATAGTCACCTGACCGATATGCTGGATACATGGCTCTAATGAGCAAGTGTATCGTGACAGAACCATCCTCTTTCGAGGAAGCTGTGGAAGACCCTGCATGGGTAGATGCCATGGTGGAAGAGTATGATTCGATTGTCAGAAACAGTGCATGGGAGATTGTTCCAAGGCTAGAAGGGAAATCAGTGGTAGGTTCAAGATGGATCTACAAAGTGAAACAAGCAGCTGACGGGGGTGTGGAGAAGTACAAGGCAAGATTTGTTGCCCGGGGCTTCTCACAAATTGAGGGGATCGACTATGAGGAAACCTTTGCACCTGTCGCAAGGTATTCTTCCATACGGACGATTATTGCTCTCTCAGCACACATGGGATGGCACATTCATCAGATGGATGTGAAGACTACATTCCTCAACGGAGTCATTGAGGAGGAGGTGTACATAGAGCAGCCTGAAGGTTTCGAGATCTTCAGCAGTGAGTCGCATGTATGCAGGCTCAAAAGAGCGTTGTATGGGTTGAAACAAGCACCTCGTGCTTGGTACACACGGATGGGCAGTGCCCCCATAGTCTTGATTCCACCAAGTGAGGCGGATGAGCCTATACCGGATTGTGAGGTGGAGAGATGCAAACAGATTCATTGTACTGTGCAGATGGCAGATTCTGAAAAAGTGATAGACAATTGATACTCTCATGCAAGGCCGATCTTGCAAAAGAGTTGAGATGAAGGACTTGGGCCTCCTTCATTATTTCCTGGGATTGGAGATTTGGTAGCGCAGCGGAGGACTGTTTGTTTCTCAGGGCAAGTATGCCGGGGAGATTCTGGAGAGGTTCAACATGCAAGGCTGCAAGCCTGTTGACACTCCTCTTCCTGGTGGTTGGAGGAAGGAGGATGCTACTTCAGCGGAGGTAGTGGATGCCACTGTCTATCGACAGTTGGTGGGGTCGCTTATGTATCTGGTCAATACACGACCCGATATATGCTATGCAGTTAACCAGCTTTCACAAGCTATGGTTAAGCCTACCAAGCTCTTTTGGAAGGCGGGGAAGCATGTATTGAGATATCTCAGAGGCACATCGGGATATGGATCTTGGTACAAACAGGAGGATGAGTTGAGGCTGCATGGCTTCACGGACCGGTATCATCATATCAGAGATTGTGTGCAGCGGAAGATCATGTTACTTTCTTACATTCCTACGGAGGATCAGGATGCTGATATCTTCACGAAGGCGCTTACTAGGAGAAAATTCAAATACCACAGAGGCATGATCGGGGTGGCAGATAATCCCTATCTTGTTGAGAGGGAGTGTTGAGATTGCAACAAGATGATGAGCTTAGTGAAAAGAGTCGCCTTCACTAAGTGGGCCCTGTTATTTTGGCGCAAATTACGATTTTTTGAACCTTAATGATCTATGCTCTCTGGGTACAACGGATGCCTATGTGGATGGTTGGTCAAGTTGGAAAAGTAGATGGACTTCTATTTTTTAGACATATTTGGCAGAATCTATTTTTAGATTTCCAGTCTAAAAATAGATATGTCGAATATTATTAGCTCTTAATAATATTTGGACTCTAAACATTATCTTATTCTCTTGGAGCACTTCAGTTAAGTGCACGGATGTGGCCACGGGGAGAGGTGACAGGAAGGTGCATGTCCCAGGAGTTAGTGGAGCTATTTCATGGATACTTTAGTTAGAACTCATGTGACAGATTTTGGTGGAGTTATTGAGCTAGTTGGTGGAGTTGTGTTCAGTTTAACTGAGTTAAACATAGTTGAGCTAGTTGTATCTAGTCTAACTGATTGATACACTAGTGAGAGTGGTGTGAATTAATTAATAATTAATTCACTAATTATTAACTCATTAATCAGGCGAAGAATACATCAGTTAACTACAGTGCATGGACAGTTTCAGTGGAGACCAGTGGAGAGGTAGGTGAAAGAGCAGGTTGACTATCAGTTGTGACTATAGTGTTGCATGATTTGCAACACATAGTGGTTGGAGATGCCAATGAGGATTGCGTGAGCAAGGCTGGACCAATTCGAGTTCATTCAGAGCCCATATTCAGCAGAGATTGCGCAGTAGAAGCAGGCTAGCAGGTGGCAGAGATCAGTGCATGGGATTTGCTAGATCGGACCTGATTAGTGTGTAGCAATTGGAGATTGTACTGAGAGCTTGTGAGAAGCTTTGTATGATGATTGTTACATGATCTCTATGACATATATTATATACAGATAGTTGGGGTTTTTAGCTTCAGGCTTTCCCGTTAAAACACTGTGTTCATATGTGTGAATTTTTATGGTTTGAATGTGTGCATACAATTGATTTAATTTCCGCAAGTAATGATCAATAGTAGAAGAGATTATGTATTATGCATGAAGTCAAATAGTTTGTGATCAGGAGAATCTTGGATGTATAACGCATTAGTTATATAATTTCTACAAATTTTCATGAGGGTTGTCATTAAATAGGGGGGGAGGAGGGGGACACCCTCCCTAGGGAGCCTTTTTTTTACTTTTAATTAAATTGATTAATTAAAAAAATGTCTTATGAAAGAAGTTGTGGTTTTTAGGGCATGTGGTATTGATATTTCATGGTATTGGCCCTTGGTATTGTAACAAAGTTGTTAAGAATTTGATATGCCATGGTATTGACCCATGGTATCGTAACAAAGTTGTTAAAAATTTGATATGTCATGGTATTGTAACAAAGTTGTTAAGAATTATTTCCATGCACCCTTGGTGGGGAGCCTTTTTTTTACTTTTAATTAAATTGATTAATTAAAAAAATGTCATATGAACAAGTGTCATATGAAAGAAGTTGTGGTTTTTAGGGCATGTGGTATTGATATGCCATGGTATTGTAACAAAGTTGTTAAGAATTATTTCCATGCCAAGTGGGGAAGAATATTGATGGTATATATGTGTGTGTGTTAATTCTTCTATAATTTTTAATAATAATAATAAATTTATAATTTAGTTAATTTTTATAATTTTCCATGAAGTAAGTGTTTTGGTGATTATCAGCAATTGATTCCTACCAATGTTTACTAATTATTTAGTTTATATGTTTACTAATTATTTAATTTGTATCACTGTTGTGAAACAAATGACTCACATACTTTTAACCATTAGACCCATTCATATTGTACACTTAATTATTTTAAAATCTTAAAATTTATAATTTTTATAATACATTAATTATTTGAAGCCATGTACTTAAGCTATAATGATGATATAATGACTTTTTTTATATTATAAAATTAAGTTGTTATTAGTAATTAAGATTAATATTTAGAAGATATAAAGTATGAGTTACTTTAAAACATTAATATGTCTAATAATATAATATGATTTTTTTAAGAGCAATTTAATTGACAAGTTCTGTGAAAATAGAGCATTGTGTACTAAGAGATTTTAGGTTCAAATTCCTTAACTTACTCGTGTATGCAAAAGGGATATATGTAGGAATTTATGCAAAAGGGATATGGGATATATGTAGGAATTTATGCAAAAAGGATATATGTAATAATTACTAGTATGCAAAAGGGATATATGTAGGAATTACTAGGGATATATGTAGGAATTACTAGAGTATGCAAAAGGGATATATGTAGGAATTGATTCTTTGTCGCGCAAATAAAAATACCAACTTAATTGGATTTTCTTTCTACAAACTGCATTCTAACTTCTAAGATTTGAATAGGTGAAAGGCAATATTTTCCTAATTTAGCTATCTAATTAACAATTTTTTTCTTGACTTTGCTCTTGCCTCTCGAAATTCACCTCATTCTTTTAATAAGAAAAAACATATTTTTAATATTTCATAAGAAATCAAAAAATACAATCCCTTCATTGTATAATAGCATACTTATAACTTACAAATTAAATTGAGAACAAACTTCTTGATGTATATTAGATCTTAAACCTATATTAAATTTTATTTGAAAATATCAAAATGATTAAAAGACAAAAAAGACAACTCATTACCAATATGGTAAATTTTATGATGGAAACTAACCCAGTATTACCATTAGAAATTTTAAGATGGAAACTAACCCAATATTGAAGGAAAGATGCGTACACTCAATGCAAAATTGTGCCCTACAGATAGCGGGACAAGATAATGGGCCGGACAAGATACTGGGACAATAAGACCAACTTTTAAAAGAAGCGAAGGTATACGTTACCTTTATGTAGAGGGAATAATTAAATATCAAACGGAATTTGAGGCAGATGGATAATATGTAGAATAAATAAATGTGGAGTTAAATTGGATTAACTTGAAGCCGTTGCTGAGCCCCTTGCCCTGAAAAATTGAAGGTCCAGAGTTCAAATCTATCCCCAGTTAGCATGGAGCACGGAACGAAAAAACAGCATGAAACGAAATAAAAAAATCAATAGAGCTTTCTGGTGCCCCGGAATCGAAACCTGTCAGGGTTTGAAAAGTTTACAAAAAAATAAAAGGAAACTCATTTTGGGTATTATGTAGAGTGGTTATCACTCGCTCTTGATTATAGATCTGTAAATTAGTGTATCATCTACTGCTGATGAGTCTTACCTTATTTGTTTAGGCCTGCAGGAATTCGCGGGGATTAAAGGGCCATTTTTCTTGCCCATCTTTGATACATAGGAAGCCTTTGGGGGCATTTTCATGGATTTGGTTGAGCCTGCCGAGGATATTGATGATCGACTGGTCTGATTATCATACGATGATTTTACCGTGGATTCCCAGCTATGGGAGGTCTTGAGCTTTTTCTCCGGCTTGGCGAGGTCTTCCACGCATTTCACATCTGCCAGAGCCGTGAACGACTGCGATTTGCCGGTGAAAAAACCGGACAAACCCCTCCTGCAAATTATCCAAACAAGCGGCCAAAATCAAGAAACGGTTGCAGCGGCCCTCCTTAGAAATGGAGACAGAGCAATTTAAGGTCGTTGCCATTAGACTTACTTGCGAGAAGGGAGGCTGTCAATGAGAGATTTCATATGGAAAAGAGGGCCGCCATTGCCATGGGGTATCGGCGGAGGCGAGAAAACCCTTGAAGAATTGCCGCTGTCTGTGATACCATCTGAGGAAGCCGAGGAGGCCATCGAATCTGGTAAAGAAAGAGAAGAAGAAGATAAAGCGCATATCGTTATGAAGTGCTCTTTTGCCATGGCTGCTGGTAAGGAAAATTAGGGTTTTCAAACCTTTGAATTTCTGTCACGTAATTTCTGCTTCTTTCCTTCTGCACAAGTGAAATTCTACTCATGCCCGCGCTCGTCTTGGTCTTTTGTAGCGGGCAGATGATAAGGACATCTCGGAGAATGTCCATAGAAATCAAGCCACCTGGAACCATCAAGAGGGGAAGAACTTCCCTTGCGGCGGGCAACACCCTGTTAAAGAAGAGGCGACACCCTGTTAAAGAAGCTGAACAAGGCCCAGGATAACTCTCACCAGTTACCGATTATCCTAGATTGAAAAAAAAAAAAAAAAAAAAAGAGGCGAAAATTTCTCCCAGTGGTTCTCGGCTGAGGTTCTTCGGCTCTTTGGCCTGACCTGCCACATAGGCAAGGGGGAGACATATATAGGGAACCTTTACATGTAGGAGGATGACTTATGGCCCGGATAACGTGGTGGCCACCGTGGATCTCTGTAATTTGAGGTAAGGATTACACTTGGTCAGCGCCTGATGCATTAAAGAAGGCAAAGCTTATTTTTCAGTCCATCCGCCCATTAATGCGCCGAGGGATGAAATCCCCACCGTCAGATTAAAGCAGTGCATCATCCTACGGTGGCCATTAAAGAAGGGAGTGGTTTGGTCAGCGCTCGATGCATTAAAGATTGGAGTGGTTTATTGAGCGGAGGACTTGTCTGGACGGCTAATTTGAGGTAAGGGTTCCACTTGGTCAGCGCAGCGCCTGATGCATTAAAGATTGGAGTGGTTTATTGAGTTTTATGGTTGAAATGGATTAAAACCATTCAAAATCTTGATGTTTATTATTTAGATTTACAAAAAAATTCTGCTAGATTTTATTAATAATTTAGATTTACAAAAAAAAATTGTTAGATTTTATTAAATTCTAGCGACAATCTTCATAATTTTTAGGGCAAAAAAGCAGGTTGATTAGAGTAGTGCTTAAAGTGTTTTTGATGATGGAAATGGATTTAGAATCATCATAAATCTCAAGAGCACCCAAAATCTTAAAGTTTGATAACTGTAAAGTGTTTTTGATGGTGGAAATCGATTCAGAACCATTATAAATCTCAAGAGCACCCAAAATCTTGAAGTTTGATAACTATAATCTATTTACAAAAATCTCCATATTTTATCAAAATCTAACCACAATCTCCATAATTTTCAAGGCAAAAGAGCTAGCTAATTAGACTACGGCTTAAAAATTATATTAGATGAGAAAATCATATTCCATATTCCATATGTTAATAATGTACTTAGAGTAGCGATGACATGGAAAAAATATTAATAAGCAATCCACACATATATATATATATTCATTAATGTTAAAAAAAATATATGCCATATGTTAATAATGTACTTAGAGTGGCGACGACATGGAAAAAATATTAATAAGCCATCAATATATATAATGTTATAGGTTCATTAATACCTAAAAACATTATTTTCCATATGCTAAAAATATACTTAAATTTAAAGGTGGCATAGAAGTATCTATGACCTTATAGAGTTGTATATATTAGTCTCGATATTCATACTTTGACTTATTTATTTATATTTATTTTTAAAAAGATAAATAATTTTTTTGAATTTATATTAATTTTAATAATGGTTAATGATTCAATTTTTTATAATTATAAGTATTAATTAAAAATTTATTATAAAAAATATAATTGGTATCAAATTTAAAATCATTCCTTATAGAATAAAAAAAAATTAAAAATTAAATCCTATTCAAAGTCAACGCTATTTTTTTGAAATGACAGATCATCTTGGGAAGTCATTGTTATCCCAATGAACAATTAAAGTTTTCATCCCTAAAGTTGTCCACCGGATCCACATTTAAACACCTTATGTCGTGTATTTATGTGTGTGCTCTAGATACGGTGAGTATGTGACACCATATATGGTGATTATGTGTATATAACACAATATAACAACGTTTATGTTTCTAGTAAGTTATTATAAATATTAGAGATTTTGCTTCTGTTATCTATACATTGTGAATAAATTTTTTAGGTAAAAATCGCGTGATCAGTGTGGTTTATTAGCCAGTGTGGTATTATTATTACTGGCAATTGTTTCAGAAGGTGTAAAGAAAGGCCGATAAACGTATTAAATTGAAAGAATTGTATAGTATTTTGTGTTTATTTATTTTTTTTAATTATAATTTGCAATCAAATGTATCATAAAAGTGTTTATATCAATGAAAATAATTTATAATTAAAATTCTTATCTATTAAATAGAGAAACATATAGAGATTTGTCAATGATTGTGATGTAGAAATTATTTTCTAATAATCTTTATGTATGACCGAAATTTTGTAAAAATTAATATTTGAGTTAATGATGTTTAATGGATAAGAATTTAAAATGTGTTTTTTTTTTTTTTTAAATAATGGAAATATTAAATTTGTTCACAAATTAATTATAATTTTTATTTTTTTCCCAATCAGTAAACTCTACCCTAAAATTAGCTATATGAATTTAATAATATAGAAAATATAATGATAAGATAAAATAAATTTATAATCATCTAATTGTGATGGCTAGGATGGGAGGAGAAAGAGAAAGACCACACTTGAAATATAAACATAGTAGAAGACCATAGTTGAAATCAAGAACACTAATTTTCAGAGATTTTTAAGCAAAATATAAACATAGTAGAGGGGACAATCATCCTTCGAGGTTTTTTTCTAAGTCAGTTTTGTAACAAATTTAGGGTTTTTCACTTTTCAAATTTAGGTTTTTCTTTAGTGATTTTGTTCCCTAGTCAATTTTGCAACAAATTTAAAGTTTTTATAGTATTAAATTGAAATTTTGTTTTGGTTGTTTTGGTGAAATTTGTTTCAGGTTTAATACGGATTTATTGGAATGGTATATTTTAATTTTATAAATGACAAAATTTAAATGCGTTAAATAATTTCAAACAATAAATCTCTAAATAAAATTGAAAACACATTTTAAAAAACTAAAATCACAATCTTACAACCAAATTCCATATAATTCATCTTAACCTCCACCATTTTTCTTTTACCAAACCATTGAAATTATATCTTTTAATTTTATAAATGACAAAATTTAAATGTTTTAAATATTTTCATAATCTTACAACCAAATTCCAAAACAATTGATCTTACCTTTAAGTAAAAGGAGTTGCTTTATATTATATGGGTTGGAATAATGGATCATTTGTGAAATATTAAATAATTAAAGTTGTTGTTTTTAGTGAGAGATTTATGAAGAAATTAGTGGAATTATCGATGAGAGATTTGTAGATGATTGTTAAGATAATTATGGAGTGATTTGTGGGGTTATTGATTAAGAAATTTGTAGAAATGAAAAATCTCAACATCTCTCCTCATGTATAAATATATATTTTTTTCACAAGAGAAAAAACGTTGTTTCATATTATATTAGAGAAAACAGTCCATCTGTCATTACATACATTACACCTTCAACAAGAGATACATCCAGATCATCCATCCAGAATAGGGAATCACTGCATAATTGGTGTCCCAACCTATAAATAGAAAAGAAGCCCCATAGCACCCAGAAGGATTCTTAAACAACGTATGCAACATGAACAATATCCCATTACATAAGAAAGGTACCAGAATCGAAAAAGCATTCACTGCTAGATGTAACATAAAAGTAACAAGAAGGTCGAAGAGGTGGAAGCCACCAACCAGATACCCTCAAAAAAACCTGACAGAGTCCAAGTGCCCAACCAAGCAGAAGAAAACTAGTCCAAATTAAAACCAAATGCCATGGAGAAGATATGCCAAGAAGACAGCATCAATATGAGAAAACCGGCTCGCTTGATAAGGATTAGGCTCGCTTGATAAACTGCTCCAAGGAAAGAGTAGTTGCTGGAGTATTATATTTATGTTCAGAAAAACTTCATCTAGAAAGGGTAAAGAGGAGTAAAAACCATATATAACACGGGAAACTATAAGGGGTATGTGAAAGATGCCAACTTCTTGTTATAGTGAAAGTGAATAATTGTAATGCTTCCATATGGTTGTTCCAGTCCAATCTTAGACATATTATCCGCCCTCATATTAAGTTCTCTGTAGATATGGTGCATGGAGAACCTCTGGAATTTAGAGAGAACGTAGCGGATACAATCTGCCTAGCCTGTAAGATTAGATCCATGCAGAGAGGATCTGCCTGATATACCATCAATGATGATCTTCGAATCTCCATATATATCAATGCTAGGAATCTGCAAATGATAGGCAACCATGACCCCACTCCATAATGCCATAATTTCTGCTTTGTTGTTAGATCCACACCTGCCATTCCAAAAAACGTGGTATCTCTCCTCAACATCAACTTTAATCCAGGCATCGTAGCCACAGTGTCTGTCCTGTTGTGCACCATCAAAGAATATGTTGTGTAACCAGCTCCAAAAATAGAAGAAAAGAGATATCAACGCCTTAGAAATAAGCCACTTCGAGGGGGGAACCTCCAATACATTACATGAATGAACAATTCTTGGATGATACAATTTACAAAACCTCCTTTCTATATATAGGAGTCCATGGGGCCATAATGTAATCCTAGTGGGCCACAATGTAATCCTAGCCGACCTAACAATAATAATTTAAAGGCACAATAATAACAAAATGGGGGTTACAAGGGTACAATAATAACAATAAGGGGGTTACACTAACAACAATAAGGGACTATACTAGTAATATGGGGACCTAACATGCCCCTCTCCTTCAAAAAAGTGTTGTCCTCAACGCTTGAGTAGCTCTGGGTGCTTCTGTATAAAATTCTCATCCTCCCATGTAGAATCTTCAGTGGGTAAGTTCTTCCACTTGATGAGATACTCTGAAATTGATCAATTCCGTAGTTGTCGAGTTCTTGTTTCCGTGATCGCTTCAGGTTCCAATATGACTTTTCCTTCTTCATCAAGTTCTGGCAATATTGTTTGAATTGGAATATTTTCACCTATAACCTTCTTTAAGCATGAAACATGGAAAACTAGATGTACTCGCGAAGAAGCAGGAAGCTCCAATTTGTATGCCATAGAACCAATCTTTTGCAACACCTTGTAAGGACCATAGTACTTTGGTGATAATTTATTATCCTTCTTAGCTTGCTTGAGGGAAATTTTTTTGTATGGTTGCAGCCATAAAAATACCCAATCTTCTACATCAAAACTTCTCTCGCTGCGATGTTGATCTGCCTGTTGTTTCATTCGATTTTGTGCCAAATTCGGGTTATCCTTTAAGAGTTGGAGAACTTCTTGTTGATGCTCGATGTGATCTTCCACTGCTTGAACCTTCGAATTTTCCCTTAAAGATGATGTGATGGATGGTGGATGATATCCATAAAGTGCCATAAATGGGGTCATTTTTGCTGCAGTATGGAAGGAAGTGTTATACCACCATTCGGCGAGAGGTAACCACTTGACCCATTGTGTTTGTTTATCAGATACAAAACAACGAAGATATCCTTCCAAACATTTATTTACTATCTCAGTTTGACCATCAGATTGAGGATGATAAGATGAGCTATGAGCTAATTGAGTACCCAAACAAGAAAATAACTTCGTCCAAAAATTTCCGGTAAAAATGGGATCTCTATCACTCACAATAACCCTTGGGTTTCCATGTATCTTTTGAACTGTGTCCACAAATTTAGTAGCAACTATACTTTCTTTAAATGGATGAGATAATGCACAAAAGTGTGCATACTTGGTAAGTCTATCAACTACCACCATGATGACACTCTTTCCTTCGGACTTAGGTAAACCTGTGATAAAATCCATTGAAATATCCTCCCAACATTGACTTGGAATGGATAAATGTTGTAGAAGTCCCGGGGTCTTAATTGTCTCCACTTTATTCTGCTGGAAAACCAAACATTCCGCCACAAACTTTTGAATATCAGATTTAAGGCCATCCCAAAAAAAATCTTTCTTCACCCTGTGGTAAGTTTTTAAAAATCCTGAGTGTCCTCCTAAAGGAGAAGTGTGCAATTCGAGAAGAATCTTTTGTTTTAGTTGGGAATTCTTACAAAGATATAAGCGATCTTTGTACCATAAGGAATCATTTTTCCAACTAAATGTATCAGATGTACTAGGATCTTGCTGCAACTTTTGAATGAGTGTCCTTACATCTTTGTCCTTCTTCCATTCATCTCTTGCTTCGGTTATCCAATCTGGTTGGATAATAGAAATGGCACAAAGCAATGCTTCCACCTCTTCATTCTTTCTTGAGAGTGCATCCGCAACAACATTAAGCTTTCCTTTTTTGTAGATTATTTCAAAGTCATAACCCAACATCTTTGTGACCCATTTTTGCTGCTCTTCTGAAGATAGTCTTTGTTCCAAAAAAGTGTTTAAGACTATCATGATCAGTTTTTACCTTGAAGTGTCTTCCCATTAGGTAAGTTCGCCATTTCTTTAGTGCATGCAGTATTGCTAACATTTCCTTCTCATAAATAGGTTTATGTAAATATTTTCCTTTGATTGGATGACTTTCAAAAGCAATGGGTCTTCCTTCCTGCATTAAAACAGCACCAATTCCATTTCCTGAGGCATCACATTCCACAATAAAGGTTTTTGTGAAGTCTGGCGTAGCTAAGACCGGTGCTAAGCACATTGCCTCTTTAAGATGTTCAAAGGCCTTAGTTGCTTCAGGAGTCCATGAAAATGCATCTTTCTTCAATAATGTTGTTAGAGTTGCTGCTATTCTCCCATAATTCTTAACAAACTTGCGATAATACCCTGTTAACCCGAGAAATCCTCGCAACTGCTTTATGGTTGTGGGAACTTTCCATTCCTTAATGGCTTTAATTTTGTTAGGGTCCACTTTAACACCCTCGTGAGATACAATATGACCCGGATATTCCACCTCTTGTACTCCAAAGAAACATTTGGACTTTTTTGCATATAATTGTTTCTCCTGCAATAGTTTGAGCACCCTGTCAACATGTTCAACATGATCCTTCCAAGACCTGCTGTAGATTAGTATATCATCAAAAAATACTACACAAATTTTCTAAGGAAGGGTTTGAAAATGGAATTCATCGACCCTTGAAATGTAGAAGGTGCATTGGTAAGGCCAAAAGGCATGACCAAAAATTCATAATGACCCTCATGAGTTCGAAATGTTGTTTTTGGAATATCTTCAGTCTTCATTCTAATATGATGATATCCTGAACGAAGATCCAACTTGGTAAAACAAATTGCTCCATGTAATTCATCCAATAATTCATCAATCACAGGAATGGGAAATTTATCTTTAATGGTGAGCTTATTGAGCTCCCTATAATGCGAACACATGCGCCATGATTTGAAAAATGGGCTTACAGCCTACCACGGGGCTTATCCACCCATAGGTTTGAGCTAAGAGTTGAGATATACACTTGCCTCTAACATTTCTGCAATCATACGTTCAATTTCGCTCTTTTGGAAGTAAGGATATCTATAAGGCCTGATGTTTGGAGGAACACTTCCTGGAATCAAATGAATAGCATGATCATGGCGAAATCATGATCATGATCATGAATAGCATGATCATGATCACAACATGAATAGGTGGGAGTCCTTTGGGAGTTTCAAACACCTTGGAATGATTGTCCAAGACTTGTTGGAGATCTGCAGAAATAGATGATTTTGATGTCGGAACTTCTAGTGAGCATAATTGTGCAATTACGCCTCGTTGTTCTTTCTTTAGAAGCTTTGTCATGACATTAGAGCTTATTATCCTTCCCGACTTCCCTTCAATACCCCGTAATTCGACTTCCTTTCCTTCTGAAAAAAATTTCAAGAAAAGTTCTTGAAAATTAAAAGCTACTGTCCCCAAAGATTGTAACCATTGTACTCCTAGTACAACATCAGCACCTCCCATAGGAATGGAAAGCATTGGACTAGTCAACACATATTCCCCCATGGTTAGCTTGATATTATGGCATTTTCCAGAGCAATTTATAGTTCCTCCATTTGCAACCGTCACTTGACATTCTGGTGCTGGGTATAGGAAACAATTTAATTCCTTGGCTACCTTACAATGAATAAAATTATGGGTGCTACCTGAATCAATCAACACTATTACCTTTTTCTTCTTGATTTGTCCTCGTATCTTGAGAGTTTGAGGAGTGGTAATTCCTGCCAGTGCATTACACGATATGGTCGGATTCATTTCTTCCTCTTCTAGGGTTGGTTCCTGGTGTATATCCTCTTCTTGTTCATTTTCTTCTTCCTCTTCACAATCTATATAAAATAATTTCTTCTCAGCACACTTATGACCTTTAGTGTATTTGCTATCACAACTGTAGCAAAGCCCCTTTGCTCTTTTTTCTTCCAATTGTTGTGGTGTCAACCTTGTAGGTTGTGGAAATCTAGGCATAGCAACACTTCCTTCTTTATAGAAGTGAGTGGTAGGCTTCCTTGTCGCCATAATTTTACATTCAATTTTTCTTGCCAACCCGAATGCCTTCTCCAATGAATCAGGTTCCAAAACGCGAACTTCATGTTGGATGTTATCCTTTAAAGTGCCTATGAAGAGATCAATCCCGTGTTCCTCTGGAATATCAGTTACCCTTATATTCAATTTTTGGAAGTCCTCAATGTGCTGCGCCACTAAACCATTTTGTTTGAGATTTATCAATCGGCTAAAGAAGGTGTTGCTCTTTGTATCCTCATAATGTGCTATCATTTCCTCCGTAAAAATTGACCAAGTGACAATTTTTTTACGGGAGCAAAGCCATCGATACCATACAAATGTATTTTGTTCTAAATGTAAAGTTGCAATGCGTACCTTTTGTGTGTTTTGCACTTTATGGAGATCAAAATATTGCTCCATCTGTAGTATCCATGTTACAGGATCCTTTCCATCAAACTTCCTCATATCCATCTTTGGAATATGGTGGTTCTTCCCGCCAACATTAGAGTTTATGAAATCACGATTAACATTTTTTTTGTTCTCATCATGAGGTTCTTCTACTATCTTTTCACCATTAGGAAATGTTTCTTGTATCAACTTTGTCAAACCTTCCATGTCTGCTTTTAGAACATTCTTCATGTTTTCCATTTTCTCATTGATCTTAGCTTCCATGTCATCCATCTTAGATTCCATGCCAGCCTCCATGCCATCTATCTTAGATTCCACGCCTTTCTTCAAACCATCCATCTTAGTTTCCACGCCTTTCTTCAAAACTTCCATGTCATTTTTTGTTGCTCTTTGCGAGAGCGAAATCTGTTGCACTTGCTCTTATAATTTTGATATGTCATGTTGCCATTCTTCGTCTTCATGAGTCATAGTAGAGCTTTCCAAAGGCTTAATGGGTGTTGAATTCTTTTTAGGGGCCATTTTATAATCCAATACTGATATCTATTCTACAATATGCCCTTGCAATCAATTCAACTTGATTCTTCAAACAAGACTTATGCAATTCGAAAAAAAATTACACACCTTTTACTTGCTTTTGAGGAGCTCGATATTGAAATTGGATTATCTCTGTGATTGCGGCTCTTCAATATCTGAAATTCAGCACTGAAGTCACCCTCTAAATTCTCTTTTGAATGCCACAGGTCTGACTTGATTTGGATTCTCCAAGACAAAGTTATGTCCAATCTCCCACAATGACCTAATTATGGACTGGTTCAGTATAGCGAACTTGTACGGCTTGCAGGGTGTCACTTTTTCGTCCTTAGCCTCTGAAATTGATAGCCAAGAAACTACAGTCCATGTACTTGCGACCACTTTTTACGGCACTCCAATCCGATGCTCAGAGAGAGAGTTATTGAAATTTTCCCACGATCACCTCTTTGAGATGAAATTCGGGAGCCTAAAAAAGCACTATCTTCCACAGATCATATCTCCGAAAATATTGCGAACCAAGATCTGAAATTTTTTGAAGAGTTTCCTTAGGATTTCAGCTTCGCACCATAAAAATTTCAGATTCTGAACCTCAGTAGAAAAAAATTTATAGCGCAAATTCCACGATGACCTGTTTAGGAGCTTGAAAAAAGACCTAACTTCCACAAATCATATCTCCGAAAATATTGCGAACCAAGCTCTGAAATTTTTAGAAAATTTTCCTCAGGATTTCGGCTTCGCACCCTAAAAATTTCAGCTTCTAAAACTTCGTATAAAAAAAGTTATAGCGAAAATGCCATGATGACCTGTTTGGAGCAGCGAAACTCTAGAATCCAAAGCTCTGATACCAAATGTTGTGTAACCAGCTCCAAAAATAGAAGAAAAGTGATATCAACGCCTTAGAAATAAGCCACTTCGAGGGGGAAACCTCCAATACATTACATAAATGAACAATTCTTGGATGATACAATTTACAAAAACTCCTTTCTATATATAGGAGTCCATGGGGCCATCATGTAATCCTAGTGGGCCACAATGTAATCCGAGCCGACCTAACAATAATAATTTAAGGGCACAATAATAAAAAAATGGGGGTTACAAGGGTACAATAATAACAATAAAGGGGGTTACACTAACAACAATAAGGGACTATACTAGTAATATAGGGACCTAACAGAATAAAGCCGGAAGGCTAATGAAGTGAGGTCTGAATCTAAAGGAAAGGTAAATACATTCTGGCTTTGAGATGCTATTGTTACTGAGCCATTCCGAGATGCGGATGTAGATCACTATGGGGTCAAAGTGAGCTTCCCTGAACAACATGTGATTTCTAGTACACCATAACTCCCAACAAACATAATAAGGAAGAGCCCTGAGCCCCTCGTTGTTTGCTACCCAGAAGTCAAAGACCTGTGCCTGTCCATGCGGTCTCCACTCAGGAACATTAGGCAAATTTCTAAACAGATCCCAAATTCTTAAAGCAGCATGGCATTCAAAGAAAAGGTGAATAACTGTTTCTGATTCCAGCTTGCAGAAAATGCATCGACCCGGACCCTGTTTGCCTCTTTTTTGTAAATTCTCCCAGGTAAGTATCTTCCCTCTTCTAGGTAGCCAAATGAAAAGAATGATCTTATTCGAGATCTTCCATCTCCATGCCTTGGAGAAACTAGGTATATCGATAGCATTTGGCATTTTTGCCTTTAAATTCCGATAAAGTTCCCTGACGCTGATATGAATGCCTTTTGACGCCCTTCCCCAAATGATCCTGTCCCCCACAGGGTCGAAAAATAAGCCAGCGGTCTGTAGGGAGCTAATAAAGCTCTGCCAATTTCTCAAATCATTGTTTCGCAGACCAAGCATAGGAAACGTCTTCCAAACCGGCGCTCCCAATTCCCAGTGAGAAATGACATCTGCAATGTAATTAAAACCTCTATGAGAGAGTCTGTGAAAGAAATCCTCATCAATATTCATCCCGCCAAGCGCACCCATAATTCTGTTGCTCGCGATGGGAATCAGCCTTCCATTTCCAAACTTCCAAAACAGTCTATTTCTAATGACTTCTACACATTTAGACAGACTTCTTCAGATCATAGAGGCACGCCGGTGGATGAAATTGGAACCATAGAGAAAGGCGGACAAGGCCCGATCACCAATGTACTTGTTTTCAATAATGTTGGGCCAAATCCCATTCCCAGTTAATGCTCTCCACATGGACTTAGTAAGCAAGGCAATGGAGAACATTCTAATGTCCAGCAACCCCCAACCGCCAAGAAACTTAGGGATAGTAATCTCAGACAACTTGCATAAGTGGTACTTCCTTTCAGAATTTATCCCCGCCCATAAAAAATGTGCAATGACAGCATTAATTTTATCAAGAATAGAGGTCGGGAGTGAAAACAGGTGACCCCAGTAAACCGAAAGCTGAGACAATATCGCTTGTATTAAAATGTATCTCCCACCCAAGGAAAGCCAGCGATTTGTCCACTTTAAGGTTTTGTTCCTGTGTTTTTCAACAAGCCATTCCCAGTCCTTTATAGAGTATGAACAGGGTTTCAATCTAAACCCCAAGTAAGTGACTCCCTCCACCATCCTATAGGCATTCACCCCTAGAAAACTGGCAATAAACAGAATCTCTCCCACATCGCCGTGATCAAAAAGCAAAAAAGATTTATGCTTGTTGATAACCAGCCCCGTGGCAGATCCAAAACGGCACATCAAAATATGAAAGTAAAACCAGTGGTTCCGGACAACATTTCCAAACACAAGCAAGTCATCAACGAAGAGAGAATGGGAAATACAAACCTGAGGAGAAACCGCCAACCCCTTGAAATATCCCTCATTAGATGCCATTTTGATCAATCGGCTGAATCCTTCCATCACTAAGAGAAATATGAGTGGAGATAATGCGTAGCCCTGCCTTAGCCCACGCTCAGCCCTGAAGAAGTTGGTGGGAATCCCATTGATAATTGCACTGTATCTAACCGAACAAATACAAGCCATAATCCACCTAATAATTGTATGCATTATTAATAAATATTTTTATCTCTGTATTGTATTGTAATTTCTTTCATTTAATATCAAAATCATTGCCCAAAACGAAAGAATTTATGAAAAGTAGAGTGAGTTAGAATGTTGAATTCCCTATTGCATGGAGAAATAATCTGCATGCAATGAAGGAGAAGTTGTAAAAAAATTTTATGCAAAACATGGATGCGTAAGAGTATCCATCATTTGAATATTTAATTTGCATTCCATCATTGTGTTCCCCTATATTGCAGATTTGTATCAGAGTTGCGTGGAACATTCGCTAGGAGACTTGTGTCCTAAGACTCTTGTTGAATTATGGCGGCAGTTGTTGAAGCTGTGTGGAGTTTAGCGCATGTAATGAAGCTTTTTTGAATGAAGTTTTTTTAATAAGCATGCAATGGTTGATGTTTTAAATAGCACGTTGAGTCATAGGGGTGATCTTCTAAATATTAAATTGGCATGCATGGTAATCTACGTGAAGAGTGACTCAACGTAAATTAGAGTTGGTGTATACTCAAAGGAATGAACTTTAAAAGATTAAAGTTTGTTTTATGGTGAAAGTGAAAGTGAAAGTGAAGTAGAGTGAGAATATTTATTTCTTATTATGTTTTAATGCACGGAGTGAATAAGGATAGAGACTTATCGGAGATGCAAGAAAGTTCGTTTTTTTATTGAATATTTTGGATAGAGAAATGTTTAGTGTTTTCAAGTGAGAAGTAATGTGAAGGAAGGGAGAGTCGGATTTAGTTTTGTATATGAGATTATATATTTATGATATTATAAATATTTTTGTAAAGAGTTTAGTTTTTTTTTAATTGTGTTGAGATATATTTATTGTACTGAAACATTAATAAATAAAAAAGAAATTTGTGGTGGTGGTTGAGTCTTATATTTTTGGGACATTGGTTTTTGTTTTGGGTTGAAGTGGGATACATTGTGTTTATTTTTGCACTTTCTCTCTCTAATTCTCTAAATCTCTCTTACTCTTCTCATGGTGACAAGCAAGATTTGTAGTGCCTAAAGTTGTTGGCACAAACAACTGTTATTGGAGCAAACGCATGCAACCTATATTCATCACCAAAGATTTATGGGAACTTGTAACTGATGGATACACTATGCCATCTCATGATGAATTCAAAGCACTAAGTGATGATGAAAAGAAATCTCTTAAGGAATCTCCTAAGGAACTTATTAAGAAAGATAATGAAGCACTTTCACTTATAGGAAGCGGTCTTGAAGAATCTATATTTCCAAGAATCAGTGGTGTAATATCATCTAAAGAAGCATGGGATATCTTAAAGAATACATAAGAATATGTTGTTGTAGCTAAACTGCAAACATGAAGGAGTAATTTTGAAAATGTCCATATGCAAAGTAATGAATCCATTCTGATTACATCACCAAAATGCAAGATCTTGTTAATAAGATGAGGTCATTAGGTGAAGATGTCTTAGAACGAAGGCTAATTGAGAAGATTTTAAGAAGTGTTCTTCCTAAGTTTTAGATGGTCACTACCAGTATTATGGTCTCTAAAGATTTAAATACCATGAAAATTGATTAATTAAGTGGATTCTTGTTAATTGTTGAAGAGAATCAACCATCTGAGCAAGTAGAACATACCTTTTCTGCAAAGTATAGAGGAAGAGGAAGAAGTAGGGGTCAATATCATAATCAGAATCAAAACAGAAATGAACAAAGTTCACAAGGAAATACATCACCTTTGAGAGGTAGAGGCAGGAATCCTAGTCATTTTAGAGGAAGAGGCAGAGATGGATCTCGTGGAAGAGGACACGTAAGAGATGGAGGTAGAAATGGAAGAAGAGGTGGAGAACCACAGTGTTATTATTTCCAAAAACTTGGCCATCTTGAAAGAAATTGTCATGCAAAAATGCGAGATATGGAGCGAAAAAGTGCTAATACAGTTGTTGAAGAAACTAGGAATGAGAAGTTATTCATCTCAAGTTTGATGGCACATAGTGAAGAAAGTGAAGCACGGTATATTGATTCGGGATGTTTGACTCATATGACATCTCAAGAGGAGTTTACCAAAATTAATGATAATTATTCTGGTAAAGTTGTATTTGGTGATGATAGTGTTTCTCAGGTGAAAGGGAAAGACACATTTGCAATACCAACATTACATGGAAAAAAGAATTTAATTGAGGGAACTTTGTTGACACCGACATTGAAGAAGAATCTAATCTCTGTAGGAAAAATGATGGAGAAAAACTACAAGTTAGTGTTTGATTATAAAGAATGCCTAATCATGGATAAGTTGAATAAAAATGCTGTTGTCGCAAGAGGTAGAATAACATTTCAGTATTATATTAATTCACATTATCTAATAGGAGAGCTTCTCTTTATATATATCTACTCAATTAAGTAATTAAGTAACTATCATAAGAATTCAACTATAATAATCATTGTAGTCATGTATCTTCATTAGATTGGTTACTTGAAAATAATTCAATATAGACATGCAAAACCAATAACTTATATAACTGATTCTAAGAATTTCATCTTGAATCTCCATTCAAACTATAATACCATTAATTTAATTCAATATCAACATATAAGTAGAACAAAATTTCACTTAACCTTGATTAAATGCAAATGCTTGGGGAATATTAAGGAACAGAGCATGTTCCACCCGACCATGAACTATCTCCAACAGTTCACCTGAGGTTTCTCTCTTGATGCCCTTTATTTTGCTTTTTACCCAACTTAGTATTTCTCTCCAGCTAAGTAATTAACATAATTTTCCCTCCCATTATGTTAATATCTTTAACAACTTTCTCCAAAGGATTTTTAGAGATGTCTAAAGAAAAAGTAGAGTCAAAGAGAATATTGAATCGAGGTGGAAAGAGAGTCACCAGGGATACACCGAGCACGGGTTTTGATTCCTATTGTGGTACTCACAAAAGAAAGGCGAGTCTAGAATTAAAAAATGAAGTAATTTAATCGATTGATACACATAAAAACTAGGAAAATAAAGAGCTTAATGACGAAAGGGCTTACCTTGAGTGAGGTGAAGCATATAACCATGTCAAATCCATGGAAATTAAGAAAAGTAGATGGGAATTCGATGGAAAAGAACCAAATAAAACCAGTGAAGCGCGACAGAACTCGAATTGTATGCCTTGAAATGCTAAAATTTTCGAAATTCAAGGAGGTTTATATGAACCTAAATTAGGAGGATCCCACTAATATAAGAGATACAAGAGTCCCAACTCAAATTTATTCAATAATTACACTGAGTACTATCATGTGTGAGGGGAGGAGTGCCCATTATGACTATTTTCTAGGAACTACAAACAGGGAGAACTAAGGAGTTGACAATAACTATCATGTTGCGAAGAGATTTTCCAATTGCCACCTTTGGTAATAAATGTCACTTGTGCCGCATGGTACTTTCCTTCTTCATCCACTAACATTTATGCTTGGGCTTGAAACATGTGTGATGTGATGAGATGATCTGGGAACACACAGAGTGCCAAGTCACCTCCATGTCACGATAAATTTTCATGAGGGTTGTCATTAAATAGGGGGGAGGAGGGGCGCACCCTCCCTAGGGAGCCTTTTTTTTTTTTACTTTTAATTAAATTGATTAATTAAAAAAAATGTCATATGAAAGAAGTTGTGGTTTTTAGGGCATGTGGTATTGATATGTCATGGTATTGGCCCATGGTATTGTAACAAAGTTGTTAAGAATTTGATATGCCATGGTATTGGCCCATGGTATCTTAACAAATTTGTTAAGAAGAATTTGATATGCCATGGTATTGTAAAAAAGTTGTTAAGAATTATTTCCATGCCAAGTGGGGAAGAATTCCCATTGTATATATGTGTGTGTTAATTCTTCTATAATTTTTAATAATAATAATAAATTTATAATTTAGTTAATTTTTATAATTTTCCATGAAGTAAGTGTTTTGGTAATTATCATCAATTGATTCCTATCAATGTTTACTAATTATTTAATTTATATCACTGTTGTGAAACAAATGACTCACATACTTATAACCATTAGACCAACTCATATTGTACACTTAATTATTTTAAAATCTTAAAATTTATAATTTTTATAATACATTAATTATTTGAAGCCATGTACTTGAGTTATAATGATGATATAATAGCTTTTTTTATATTATAAAATTAAGTTGTTATTTGTAATTAAGATTAATATTTAGAAGATATAAAGTATGAGTTACTTTAAAACATTAATATGTCTAATAACATAATATGATTTTTTTAAGAGCAATTTAATTGACAATTTATGTGAAAATAAAGCACTTTGTACTACGAGATATATGTAGGAATTGATTCGGTGTAAAAGACATCGACTAATATTTATCTTAATTTAGAGTTTTTGACTAATATTTATCTTAATTTAGCTATCTTATTAACAATTTTTTTCTTAAATTATATTTTGTTGGTGACCTTGCTCTTACCTCTCCCTCTCGAAGTTCACCTTTTTTTTTTAATAAGAAAAAACTTTTTTTTTTAATATTTCATACGAAATAAACAAGTACAATCCCTTCATTGTATAACAGGAAACTTATAACTTACAAATTAAATTGAAAACAAACTTTTAAATATATATTAGATCTTAAACCTATCTTAAAACTTAATTAAATCTTATTTGAACCGACCAAAAAAATTAAAAGACAAAAAAGACAACTCATTACCATTAGAATATGGTAAATTTTAAGATAGAAACTAACCCAATATTACCATTAGAAATTTTAAGATGGAAACTAACCCAATATTGAAGGAAAGATGCGTACACTCAATGCAAAATTGTCCCCTACAGATAGTGGGACGAGATAATGGGCCGGACAAGATAATGGGACAATAAGACCAACTTTTAAAAGAAGCGAAGGTATACGTTACCTTTATGCAGAGGGAATAATTAAATATCAAACGGAATTTGAGGCAGATAGATAATATGTAGAATAAAGAAATGTGGAGTTAAATTGGATTACCTTGAAGCCGTTGCTGAGCCCCTTGCCCTGAAAAACTGAAGGTCCAGAGTTCAAATCTATCCCCAGTTAGCATGGAGCATGAACAAACCAACCATGGAACGAAAAAACAGCATGAAACGAAATAAAAAAATCAATAGAGCTTTCTGGTGCCCCGGAATCGAAACCTGTCAGGGTTTGAAAAGTTTACAAAACATATAAGGAGGCTCATTCTGCGTATTATGTAGAGTGGTTATCACTCGCTCTTGATTATAGATCTGTAAATTAGTGTATCATCTACTGCTGATGAGTCTTACCTTATTTGTTTAGGCCTGCAGGAATTCGCGGGGATTAAAGGGCCATTTTTCTTGCTCCATCTTTGATACATAGGAAGCCTTTGGGGGCATTTTCATGGATTTGGTTGAGCCTGCCGAGGATATTGATGATCGACTGGTCTGATTATCATACGATGATTTTACCGTGGATTCCCAGCTATGGGAGGTCTTGAGCTTTTTCTCCGGCTTGGCGAGGTCTTCCACGCATTTCACATCTGCCAGAGCCGTGAACGACTGCGATTTGCCGGTGAAAAAACCGGACAAACCCCTCCTGCAAATTATCCAAACAAGCGGCCAAAATCAAGAAACGGTTGCAGCCGCCCCCATTAGAAATGAAGACAGAGCAATTTAAGGTCGTTGCCAGTAGACTTACTTGCGAGAAGGGAGGTTGTCAAGGAGAGATTTCATATGGAAAAGCGGGCCGCCATTGCCATGGGGTATCGGCGGAGGCGAGAAAACCCTTGAAGAATTGCCGCTGTCTGTGATATCGTCCGAGGAAGCCGAGGAGGCCACCGAATCCGGTAAAGAAAGAGAAGAAGAAGATAAAGCGCATATCGATATGAAGTGCTCTTTTGCCATGGCTGCTGGTAAGGAAAATTAGGGTTTTCAAACCTTTAAATTTCTGCTTCTTTCCTTCTGCACAAGTGAAATTCTCCTCATGCCCGCGCTCGTCTTGGTCCTTTGTAGCGGGCAGATGATAAGGACATCTCGGAGAATGTCCATGGAAATCAAGCCACCTGGAACCATCAAGGGGGGAAGAACTTCCCTTGCGGCGGGCAACACCCAGTTAAAGAAGAGGCGAAAATTTCTCCCAGCGGTTCTCGGCTGAGGTTCTTAGGCTCTTTGGCCTGACCTGCCACGTAGGCAAGGGGGAGACATATATAGGGAGCCTTTACATTTAGGAGGCTGACTTATGGCCCGGGTAACGTGGTGGCCACCGTGGATCTCTGTAATTTGAGGTAAGGATTACACTTGGTCAGCGCCTGATGCATTAAAGGTTGGAGAAATTGTCTGGATGGCCAAAAATGGCTGTAATCCTGTTTTTATGGTGGAAATAGATTCAAAACCATCTAAAATCTTGATGTTTATTATAATTTAGATTTACAAAAAATCTGTGTCAGATTTTATTAAAATTTAGCCATAATTTTCAGGGCAAAAAAACAAGCTAATTAGACTACTGCTTAAAGTATTTTTGATGATAGAAATAGATTTAGAACCATCATAAATCTCAAGAGCATCCAAAATCTTAAAGTTTTATAACTATAAAGTATTTTTGATGATGGAAATAGATTTAGAACCATCATAAATCTCAAGATCATTCAAAATCTTAAAGTTTGATAACTATAAAGTATTTTTGATGATGGAAATCGGTTCAGAACCATCATAAATCTCAAAAACACCCAAAATCTTAAAGTTTGATAACTATAACTTAGATTTACAAAAATCCCTGCTATATTTTATCAAAATCTATCCACAATCTTCATAATTTTCAGGACAAAAAAACTAGCTAATTAAACTACGCAAAAAGACTATCTAATTAGACTATGGCTTTATATTAGAGGAGAAGATCATGTTCCATGTTCAATCCTCGTCTACAGATTTAGCTTGAACTATTTAGAGTGGTCATAACATGGAGTGTATTAATAGGCAACCAATATATATAGTGTATTAATAGGCAACCAATATATATGTTTATTAATGCTAGAAAAAATATATTCCATATGTTAATAATGTACTTAGAATGGCGATGACATGGAAAATATTAATAGGCAATCAATACATATATATAATGTTATATGTTCATTAATACCTAAAGACATTATGTTCCATATGCTAATAATATACTTAAATTTAAAGGTGGCATATATTATTGAAGCATTAATGACACTATAAAGTTGTATATATTAGTATCAATATTCATACTTTGATTTATTTATTTATATTTATTTTTAAAAAATAAATAATTTTTTTTGAATTTATATTAATTTTGATTATTGGAAATGATTCAATGTTTTATAATTATAAGTATTAACTGAAAATTTATTATAAAAAATATGATTGGTATCAAAATTTAAAATCATTTCCTAAGGAATAATTTTTTTTTTTTTTTTTTAAATTAAATCCTATTCAAAGTCAACGCTTTTTTTTGTTGTTGAAATGTCAGATTATCTTGGCACAAGCGTGATGAAGTTGTATGTTGGTTACGTTAGCATTTTCAACTTTGAAGCCTTTGTTGTACGGGCAAAGGAATATTTACGCCCGAGGCGTTATCTTTGTTGGAGTGGGGTGAGCAAACACTGTTGGCGTTATCTTTGTTGGAGTTGGGTGAGCGAACACTGTTCACCCCATCTAATCAAAACTTTTTCTCATCGCCCTTCTATCAAATAAAAATTCGACAAATGTAATTGCATGCATCGTCTTCCCGTCTTGTCCAAGGATGGTAGATGGTAAAAGCTTTTGACGTGACGTCAAGATCCTCCCCCACAATATTGCGTGCAAACACTGACCTCGTCTCCCTTGTTGGGATGCCAGTGGCCACAACCAAAACACAGACACCGCCTAACGGAGGACGGGCACGATTGAAGAGTTCGAGTGCCCGACAACTTCATATCGCAATTTATCCTCTTAAATAAAAAAACTCACCCTCAAATCATACGGCGAAACGACGAAACCACTGAATGACTATTCTCAAAATATTGGATCTCTGCAATATGGCCTCAACCGAGCACAACAACCAATCGCACTTTCCATTTCACAAATGGGAGCTTCAATGACGCATATCTCAATCTAGATAATGACATCAGCTCAACTTTCCCCATAGACTTGTCCCTTCCGAGTTCTATAATTTTGCAGGATTGTACGAACAGGGCAATCTTATGGAGGCATTCTTCAATGCAAATCCAAATTCAGTGCATTCTTCTCCATATGACCTCTATCTTCCAGCTTCCTGAACTGGAGGCTCTGCAAAACAGTTGCAACACACTCCATATCCCCCACAGCAAAATGCCATACAACCAAATTCAATGAACTTTCAGTCATGTTTCCCTGAGGCAGGAATGGCAACGAGTGATGGATTAGTTATGTTACTTCAGAGCGCTACTCACTCTGTGGATCACGCAGGGATGGACATCAACAAGATGAATCAGAGCCCGCTTGTAAAAGCAACCAATATGCGGGCCGACTGCAGAGGTGCCATCACCAATGTTAATGCAAATGCAATCATTCTACTTTCAGATTGAGAGGAATGGTTTATATTGAGGAGGTTACAGCCTCCTCAAGTTATTCAATAGTCAATAGATCGGAGGACGATTTATCAGAGGATATGCATAATCTCAACGAGTGCACCGTTTCCGTGCTTAAAACAGTAGCCAATGCCCTGTCAGTAGAGTTGCCGAGGTCATCTCTTCACAGACGAGGTAATACTCGAGTGCTCGCAGGGCGTTGTTCCTGCCTCCGGAGTTTGTTTGAAAGGGTCAGGAATCGCAACAGCAGGTGTAAAACCTCTCGTTGTGCATTGCATGATTTAGAAAATACAGATGTTTCGGTGAGAAAGTTGTATGATATTCTATTGACCCAGAAGTAGACAGAAGGCGATAAAGGATCATGGAGAGGTGAAAGAGTTAGTGGATGCACTGAAGAAATGCGTGGCAGATTTTGATGAAGGGATTGTTGCACTTGACAGTAAAGTCAAGGAATTGTATAATACTCTCATTAGAATTCGGAAGAAATTGTTGGACAATATAACCTACTCTCTTTGATCTGCACAACTCATTAAAGCCACCATACGAAGGGTTTTGTTTTCTTCAAAAAATTGCAGAGAGAGGATCCTTTGCCGGTTTTTGTAATTATAGTTGAGCTGCTGTTGGCCCTTGGAAATGCTTCCGCACCAAGAAGTCCAGATGTAGATGTAAAATATTACCGATATTATTTCAATATCGCAAATATAATTTCTCGAATGACTTGATCTAATACAAATTGTAGACAAACTAGTCATGTTTCTCTTATTCATTTCTTGTTTTTATATACACCAGATTAGTCACCAATATTAAAAGAATGAGAATGAAAACTTTGGAGCCCTACAATATTATTCAACAGTTAAATAATAATGTTAAAAGATAGAGTTTTTTTCAAATAAATTTTATCACAATTATGTTAATGTAACTTTTTTTTTTCAATTTAATTTTCTATTCCACATTTCTCAATTCGCCCCTTTCGGTGTAAATGCTATCCATTAATCGAAGCTCTCGATTCTGTTCGATGGGAAGTCATTGTTATCCCAGTGAACAATTAATGTTTTCATCCCTAAAGTTGTCCAACGGATCCACATTTAAACACCTTATGTCGTGTATTTATGTGTGCGCCCTAGATACGGTATGTGACACCATATATGGTGTCTATGTGTATACAACACAATATAACAACGTTTATTTTTCTAGTAAGTTATTATTAATATATTATTATTATTGGCAATTGTTTCAAGAAAGGTCGATATTGGTGCTAAATTAAAAGAATTATATTGTATTTTGTGTTTTTAGTGTATTTGTATTTTTTTTTTAATTATAATTTGCATATGTATCATGAAAGTGTTCATATCAAATAAATATTATGAAAATAATTCATAATTAAAATTCGTATTTATTAAATAAAGAAAAATATGGAGATTTCATTGTGATGTAGAAATTATTTTCTAATAATACTTATGTATGACTTAAATTTTGTAAAAATTAATATTTGAGTTAGTGATATTTAATGGATATGAATTTAAAGTGTGTGTTTTTTTTTTTTTTTTTAATTTTAACTTTTTTAAAATAATGGAAATATTAAATTTGTTCACTAATTAATTATAATTTTTATTTTTATTTCCAATCAGTAAACTCTACCCTAAAATCACCTATATAAATTTAATAATGTAGAAAATATAATGATAAGATAAAGTAAGTTTATAATCATCTAATTGCGATGGCTAGGATGAGAGGAGAAAGTGAAAGACCACACTTGAAATCTCTTTAAATAAAGAACACTAATTTCCTTAAGGTTTTTAAGCAAAATATAAACATAGAGAAGACCATAGTTGAAATCAAGAACACTAATTTTAGGAGATTTTTATGCAAAATATAAACATAGCAGAGGGGACAATCATCCTTTGAGGTTTTTTTCTAAGTCAATTTTGTAACAAATTTAGATTTTTTCACTTTTCAAATTTAGGTTTTTCTTTAGTGATTTTGTTCTCTAGTCAATTTTGCAACAAATTTAAAGTTTTTCTTGTATTAAATTTAAGTTTTGTTTTAGTTGTTTTGGTGAAATTTGTTTCAAGTTTAATAAGGATTTATTGGAATTGTATATTTTAATTTTATAAATGACAAAATTTAAATGCTTTAAATAATTTCAAACAATAAACCTATAAATAAATTTGAAAACACATTTTAAAAAACTGAAATCACAATCTTACAACCAAATTCCATATAATTCACAATCTTACAACCAAATTCCATATAACTGATCTTAACCTCCACCATTTTTCTTTTACCAAACCATTGAAATTATATCTTTTAATTTTATAAATAACAAAATTCAAATGTTTTAAATATTTTCATAATCTTACAACCAAATTCCAAAACAATTGACCTTAACCTCCTTTATTATGTTTAGTGATTCTTAATGCTAAGTTAATAATATATTTAAAAATAAATAAGTTGTATATGTGTGTGTTTAAGTAATATTATATAGGTTGGAATAATGGTTCATTTGTGAAATATTAAATAATTAAAGTTGTTGTTTTTAGTGAGAGATTTATGGAAAAATTAGTGGAATTATCGATGAGAGATTTGTGAATGATTGTTGAGATAATTATGGAGTGATTTGTGGAGTTATTGATTAAGAAAGTTGTGGAGATGAAAATCTCAATGTCTCTCCTCATGTATAAATGTAAATCTATGTTAATCAAATTTAATCAAAATTGTGTACATTATTAGTAAATATTTTATATTTTGTAATTTATTTTTACTCTATTGTGATTTTCTTTCATTTAATATCAGAGTCATGGCCCAAAACCAAAGAATTTGTGAAATGCACAGTGAGTTAGAGTGTTGAATTCCCTATTGCATGGAGGAATAATCTGCGTGCAATGAAGGAGAAGTTAAAAAAAAAAAAAAAATTATGCAAAACATTGATGCGTAAGTGTATCCATCATTTGAATATTTAATTTGTATTCCATCATTGAGTTCCTCTGTATTGCAGATCTGTATCAGATTTGCGTGGAACATTCGCCATGAGACTTGTGTGCTAAGACTCTTTGTTGAATTATGGCGGCAGTTGTTGAAGCTGCGTGGAGTTTAGTGCATGTAAGGAAGCTTTTTTGAATGAAGTTTTTTTTAATAAGCATGCAATGGTTGATGTTTTAAATAGCACGTGAAATCACATGGGTGATCTTCTAAATATTAAATTGGCATGCATGGTAATGTACGTGAAGAGTGACTCAACGTAAATTAGAGTTGGTGTATACTCAAAGGAATGAACTTAAAAAGATTAAAGTTTGTTTTTATGGTGAAAGTGAAAGTGAAGTAGAGTGAGAATATTTATTTTTTATTATGTTTTAATGCATGTAGTGAATAAGGAGAGAGACTTACTGGAGATGCAAGAAAGTTTGTTTTTTTATTGAATATTTTGGTTAGAGAAATGTTTAGTACTTCGAGAATAAGTGTTTTTAAGTGAGAAATAATGTGAAGGAAGGGACAGTCAGATTTGAGTTTGTATATGAGATTATATATTTATGTCATTATAAATATTTTTGTAAAGAGTTTATTTCTTTTTGAATTGTGTTGAGATACATTTATTGTACTCAAACATTAATAATAATAATAAAATATTTTGTGCTGGTGGTTGAGTCTTAATTTTTTGGGACATTGGCTCTTGTTCCGGGTTGAAGTGGGACACATTATGTTCATTGTGCACTTTCTCTCTCTAATTCCCTAAATCTCTCTTACTCTTCTCATGGCAACAAGCATTATTGTATTTCCTATATTCGATTCGCGTCATTAGACACACTTTAGCAGACAATGCATATATTATATATGTAATTATGCATTTATGATTATTTCATTTCTGACCAAGCCAAGAAGTAAAAGGCAACTCATCCTACTCCTACTCTGAACTCCTGGAAGAACTAAATACTCCGCGTGGGTGAGGAGCCAGCTATTCTATGAATTTCAGGCCGTGACCTTTATTTGTTTGTCAAGTAAGGCCCCACCCCTCTCTCTGTAAAGAAAAATGAGGAAGGCAACAATGATGAGGAGAATGATGGCAAGATTGGATGTCGCAGAAGCAACACAAAGAAGAGGTGCTGCCCAAGCATCAGATCGCATGGATAGAAACTTGTTGGCACAAACTATTTTTATTGGAGCAAACGCATGCAACCTATATTCATCACCAAAGATTTATGGGAACTTGTAACTGATGGACACACTATGCCATCTCGTGATGAATTCAAAGCATTAAGTGATGATGAAAATAAATCTCTTAAGTAATCTCTTAAGGAACTTATTAAGAAAGATAATGAAGCACTTTCACTTATAGGAAGCACTCTTGAAGAATCTATATTTCCAAGAATCAGTGGTGCAATATCATCTAAAGAAGCATGGGATATATTAAAGAATACATATGAATATGTTGTTGTAGCTAAACTGCAAACATTAAGGAGGAATTTTGAAAATTCCCATATGCAAAGTAATGAATCCATTCATGATTACATCACCAAAATGCAAGACCTTGTTAATCATATGAGGTCATTAGGTGAAGATGTCTCAGAACAAAGGCTAATTGAGAATATTTTAAGAAGTGTTCTTCCTAATTTTTAGATAGTCACTACCAATATTATGGTCTCTAAAGATTTAAATACCATGAAAAATGATTAATTAAGTGGATTCTTGTTAACTGTTGAAGAGAATCAACCATCTGAGCAAGTAGAACATGCCTTTTCTGCAAAGCATAGAGGAAGAGGAAGAAGTAGGGGAAAATATCATAATCAAAATCAAAATAGAAATCAACAAAGTTCACAAGGAAATGCATCACCTTTGAGAGGTAGAGGCAGGAATCCTAGTTAGTTTAGAGGAAGAGGCAGAGATGGATCTCGTGGAAGAGGAAACGGAAGAGATGGAGGTAGAAATGGAAGAAGAGGTGGAGGATCAGAGTGTTATTATTTCCAAAAACTTGGCCATATTGAAAGAGATTGTTACACAAAAATGCGAGATATGGAGCGAAAATGTGCTAATATAGTTGTTGAAGAAACTGGAAATTAGAAGTTATTCATCTCAAGTTTGATGGCACATAGTGAAGAAAGTGAAGGATGGTATATTGATTCAGGATGTTTGACTCATATGACATCTCAAGAGGAGTTGTTTACCAAAATTAATGATAATTATTTTGGTAAAGTTGTATTTGGTGATGATAGTGTTTCTCAGGTGAAAGGGAAAGGCACATTTGCAAAACCAACATTACATGGAAAAATAAGTTAATTGAGGACACTTTGTTGACATCAGCATTGAAGAAGAATCTAATTTCTGTAGGAAAAATGATGGAGAAAAACTACAAGTTAGTGTTTGATTATAAAGAATGCCCAATCATGGATAAGTTGAATAAAAATGTGGTTGTCACAAGAGGTGAAATGACTAAAGAAAAAATTTTCAAATTGTCTTTTGATTCAAGTAATTCACAAAGTTTGAATACAACATACGAAGAAAATAGTAAGGTTTCGCATTATAGGATGGGACATCTGAATTTCAGAGTTTGGTGTTGATGAGAAAGAAAAACATGGTGATTGGTCTTCCTCATATCAAGTTGGATGATAAAGTATGTGAAGGATGTATTTTTGGGAAACAACATAGGGAAAGTTTCTCAGACAAAAAATGGAAGGATAGAGAACGTCTAGCATTGGTACATTCAAATTTATGTGGTCGAATGTGGAGATTGTGTCTTTTGGAAAGGCACGCTATTTTCTCACTTTCATTAATGATTATTCTAGGAAGACCTGGGTGTATTTTCTGCAAGAGAAGTCTGAAGTGTTTTCTCATTTTCTTGAGTTTAAGGCTTTAGTTGAAAAGCAAAGTGGTTTAAAAATTCTCACCCTAAGAACAGATAATGCAGGAGAATACAAGTAAAATGATTTTTTGAATTATTGCAGGAAGAATGGAATAAATTGAGAGCTTCCCAATTCATATTCTCCTCAACAAAAAGGTGTTGCGAAGAAGAAGAATAGGACCATAGTTGAAATGGATAGAAGCATGTTAAAAACTAAGTCACTTGGAAGTGAGTTTTGGGTTGAAGCAGTACACACAGTAGTATACACTCTTAACTGATGTCCTACAAAGGCAGTGTTGAATTTGACTCCAGAAAAAGCATGGTCAAGATACAAACCAAGTGTTGCACATATTAATTTTTTGGGTTGTACTTCATATGCACATGTTCGTAAGGAAAACAGGAAGAAATTGGATGATAAAAGTTTGAGGTGTATCTTTAATGGATATAGTACTGAAACAAGAAGTTACAGGTTGTTTTATCCTTAAGCAAAGAAGGTGATAATAAGTAGAGATGTTTTTTTATATGAAAAGGGAATCTATCATCCAGAACAGGTACAGTTTGAATTGAAGAGAGATGTAGTGAATATTGGTGATGAATCAAATTCCAAGTTAGTAAAATAAGATGAAGTTAAGAAGAAGCCTAAGTGGCTTGAAAGAGGTCATTCAGAAAGCAGTATGTTAGTTAGAAATTTTGAAAGAAGGGTTACTAGATCTCAAATTTCTCTAGTGAATTATGCACTTATGGGTTAGGTAATGAAAATGGATGAACCACGTGATTATGCAAAAGAATCAAGAAAGAAAGAACGGAATGAATCTATGGAAGAAGAAATGAATGCCTTGGTGAAAAATGATACATGGGACTTGGTAAAATTACCAAAGGGAAAAGATGTAAATGGCACTAAGTGGGTTTATAAAACCAAGAATAAGTTAGATGGCACAATCGATAGTTATAAGGCTCGTTTAGTTGCAAAGGGCTATGCACAAAAAGAAGGAATTGATTATACAGAGACATTTTCCCCAGTGGAAAATTTGGATACAATCAAGATGGTTCTTGCATTAGTTGCACACTACAAGTGGCCAATTTTTCAAATGGATGTTACATAAGATTTTCTAAATGGTTATGCGGATGAAGAAACTTATGTGGAGTAGCCTAAAGGTTTTGAAATTTCAGGAAAAGAAGATTATGTTTATAAGTTGAAGAAGGCTTTGTATGGTCTAAAGTAAGCCCCAATGGCATGACATTCAAGAATTGATAAGTACTTTCAGTATCATGGATTAGTTAAAAGTTTATCTGAGCCCAATCTCTATATCTTTCATTCAGGATTTGACATTTTGATAGTTGCCTTATATTTTTATGATTTGATCTACATAGAGAACAATAGAGAACTATTTCACATATTATTATTGAGTTTGAGATGACAGATTTTGGTGAGTTGCATTGTTTCTTGGGTATTGAATTTTGATAGAAGGAATATGGTATTTTAATGTCATAATCCAAGCATACTCGGGACATTTTGAAGAAGTTCAGAATGTTGAGTTACAAGCCAGCAACAACTCCTTTGGAATTTGGGTTGAAGTTATACAAACATGATGACTCCAATTCAGTTTTTGTTACTTTGTATCGCCAATTGGTTGGAAGTTTGATCTACTTAACTACAAATCGACCATATATTTCTTTTGTAGTTAGTATGGTATCAAGATTTATGGCAGAGCACAAGGAACATCATTGGAAAGAAACAAAGAGGATTTTAAGATATCTGCGGGGAACAATTGGTTATGGTTTGGTATAAAGGTCTACAAAAGATTTTAGGTTGATTGAATATACAGATTCATATTGGGTTGGATGCATAGATGACAGGAAATCAACTTCAGGGTATTCATTTAGTATGGGTTCAGCTACAGTTTCTTGGAGTACTAACAAGCAACCTACAGTTTCTCTCTCCATAGCAGAAACATAGTATAAAGAGGAAATGACAACAACATGTGAAGCAACTTGGTTAAGAAGAATTATAGAAGGTCTACATGAACAACAAAATCAACCCACTCAGTTGATGGGTGATAATCAAAGTGCTATTTAGATGACCAAGAATCCAGTTTTTCATAAGAAGACAAAGCATATTGATATTCAATATCATTTTGTTCGAGATTTGGTTCAACAAGGAGCGATCAAGATCAAGTACTGCAGAACATATGAACAGGTAGATAATATATTCACTAAAGCACTATTGAAGGGAAATTTCAACAAATTCAGAGATGATCTTGGAATATTTCCAAATGATCATTATGGGGAAGAAATGTTGGAATAATGGATCATTTCTGAAATATTAAATAATTAAATTTGTTGTTTTTAGTGAGAGATTTATGGAGAAATTAGTGGAATTATAGATGAGAGATTTGTGAATGATTGAGATAATTATGGAGTGATTTTTGGAGTTATTGATTGAGAAATTTGTGGATATGAAAAATCCCGACATCTCTCCTCATGTATAAATATATATCTATGTTAATGAAATTTGATCAGAGTTGTTGTGTGAGAGTTGTGTGCATTATTGGTAAATATTTTTATGCTCTGTAATTTATTTTTATGTACTTTGATTTATTTCAATATGTAATTCAAGATTACAATTACTTTCCGTAGGGTTGATCAGATTTGAGACTATACCAACGACAATAAAACTTGACAAATACTGCAATATTTATCATTTATAGAAGTTCTCTTAGATTAAGAGATTCCAAAAATTCATGAGCTGACCATATGTAAAGTAATCCATTTACAAAAGGCTTCCCAATGTTTTATGCCCTAGTTTATCACTTCCCTGATCAATTAAATAAAATAAATGTGTAATGGAAAATATTAAATCAAACAAAAATATAAAGAATAAAGTATACAAACATATTTTGAAAACACAAATTGAAATAAACTTTCGAAATCATACTTTAAGTCATTAAATAAACAAATTCCATAATACTACCTTGTTGTAATACTAAAGAAGAAAGCAATGTCATTTGAAAGACATGATGGGTAAAATTATCCAAACTATAAGGAAAGCAATGGTCAAGAAAGCCCATATTTAAACAATTTTATGGGAATGGAGGCTTTGGTTGACGATAGAAATTGGTTTAACCAAAAAAAAATTAGTTGACTAATTGAAGTACAAATAAAATATTTGACTAATTGAAGTACAAATAAAAAATATTCACAATTATTTATAATTTGAATAAATATTATAAATTTTTAGAATATTGGCTCCCTCATATAGGAAGAACTTACTATCATGTTACTAGTCACTTGAGATGTGCTGGTGATTTAGATAAGGCTGGACTACTCTGTTGTGTGTCTCATGTTTTGGAAACTCATTTGAAGTCTGAAAATGCATAAAACCACTACTGTCAAGGACCCAAAGAAATATGTTACATGCACAACCTTGAAATGAAATAGAGCTTTCCCCGATCAAAGTCATTAAGCCACACCTTGGGATGCAATCTACATATTGAACGCACTTTAAAACCAGAAGAATCAATAAAAAAAATCTGTAACATTCTTTACTTGGTAGAAAAAGGCCAGAGTGATTGACTTATTCCACTTACAAATTTGTTCTCATAATCTTGCTCATAAACATTATGAACTATTGAACACTCGAATAACATTTTTCCAACTTCCTCCTAGCATCCAAAATGTAGAAGCCATCTTATATAGCTTATCGACATCCCATCTAGAAGAATAGCCGAATTGGAGACTCGTAACATGCATTCTATGAGTAAAAAGGTGGGTGAAGTGACTTGCGTTTTAAATTCAAAATAATGAAAAATCAAGTGAGAAATCAAGCGAGTTGTCCAAATTCGGCAATGAAAACTGGCTTTGAAGTTCTTCCAGATCTACATCCAACCTTCTTGATATCGCGCACGACATCCATGCCTTCTACAACTTGACCAAATACGACATTCTTTTCATCCATCCACGAGGTTTGTGTAGTACAGATGAAGAACTAGGAGCCATTAGTCTTAGGGATGACGTTGGCAATGGAGAGGATGTCTAGTCCCGTGTGCTTCTTTACAAAGTTCTCATAAGAAAACTTCTCATCGTAGATCGACTCCCCACCGGTAATGTTTCCCTTGAACCCTTTAACCCTTGGATCACACCATGGAACGATGAACCCTTGAAGCGCAGGGGCTTGCCAGACCGTCCAGTGCCTTTCTCGTCGGTACAAAATTCACAAAAGTTCTTGACCCTATTTGACACCACATCGGCATAGAGCTCCATCAAGATTTTATTGGCTAAAGAGTACGACTTGATCATCAAACAGGTGTGTAGAAGCCATCTAACGCTCCTCACTTCAAGATCCAAGATGACTTATAGAGAGTGCAAGCTTGCATGTCGATGGTGAGGCACAACGAAATGTCTTTAATATAAGTTCCCCCAGAAATGGTAAGTTTTGTTCCCTACAATGTTTGTGAACACACATATTATGTGGCCCAGGTAAGTCCTCAGAAAATCAGACCATCACGCACTTCACAATTCAAAATTTTGGTTTATCTCTCTCATGGAATTATGTGCTTGCTTTACCATAATTCAACTCGCTGCTACTTGGCAACCACTGTTCACGGATTCTCGTTGCAAATTTCAAGCTAGCGTGGATATTTCCCAATCCATTTTGATGGTTCTCGATGGCTTTACTTGCAGAAATGACGTTATCTCTGCTACCTCCGCATGAGTTATCTCGAATTTAACAAAGGAGGAGAAGTGTTTTTGGGCTCAACCAGATAATTTGGTCTACAAGATGTGTATTGACTTCACTACTTGTATTGATTTCAGTAGGGAGTATAGGTGGGATTTTCCTGAAATTCTGAAGTGGAGTAGGAATTTCATGGCATAAAACTAATCATAATCATGTCAAGCTGATATGTTGGAATTAAATTTCTAGTTATAGTTATTCTGATCCAACACAACAGGAAATATCGTGCATCATGACCAAGTAGAAACCTTAGGTTTAAGGACAGATGTCACACAAGTGCAACTAAATTTATTGGATAGATGCCACATACATGTATAAATGGTAGAAAAAATGGTCGAGTGACCTGATTTGAAAGAAAGACCTATCGACCTAATTATTCAATTTTAAGGTCACGACCAAGCCAGATGCCAAAATTATGTATGAGACCCTCTTGTTTGTGGGACAAGGGACCCATCTCTGTGTAGTGATTTGACTGCAAAGTCTACAAAGGCATATATTCTCTACCCCACTCTGGTTTTGAACATGTGATCTCTTAGGAAGAAACACATTCTCATAGATAAATCTTTAATGAAAACGTTTAGAGAAATGTTCCTTTTTAAACCGATTTTTTTGTTTTTTTTTTGAATCAATACTTTTCATTATTTTAGAAAGTTTGTACATTATGGTTGGTGTTTTTCCAAAACAATAAAGCCTCAATCATACTAAATTTGTTGGCGAGAAGATACAAATAAAAAATGAGAGATATCAACAAACCAAAGCTAGATGACCACATTATCAACAACCCATGCGACCCAAAACTGTGTTACGAAAAAAAAAATTCCCATGCTTTTCATCCTTGTTTATTGTTCATGGGAGTTGGAGCTGCATTATCGCCCTCACCCTACTGGTGGACAATGACATGTACATGAGCTTCTATATGCGCCATACATCACTCTAAACTATCTAGTCTATATTGTAGCCTTTTATGAATTCTTCTGAGGGATTCTTTCTTCATGATATGCCACTGATTATGTTCCAAGTCATTGAGGAAAAAAATTACCTCATTTATGTCATCATGCCAATGTTGAGATTTTTGGTCCAGTGTTGCTTGAATTGCTCGAAGATGTGCTACCAGGTATTTGAATGGATGCAGGATGTCTACACGTCCAGGGGACACATCCGACAGCTGCTCCATGGCACTTGCATCAATTTCTTGAGCGACAAGAGGGTTGTTTCCTTGAGCATGCATGACTCTTCTCTGGCTGGCCTTACTCGTTGTCATAACATGATGATTCTCAATCTCCCTTTATTCACCGAGAAGCTATGAATGACTCTCATCGTAACCAGTTTTGGCAACCAAACGAAATCCCCCCAACCATGTTGTGCATAAACTTGCCACCCGACTATGTAACACCAACAACATGTGAGGAAAAGGACTAAAATATGGCAGGATTTCCGGATATGGGAAAAATTACGAAAGATCCTCCCAACAGGTAAGGATTCCACAAACCGTTCGAGAAGGCCACAAAATCTGAGTTTGAAGAGGGAAACAAAGCAACCAATCAAGTGACAACAATACCCCTACCACACACAAACTCACTTCCCCACCACCCATGGATAACCATATGAAAAGGAGGATAGACAAACTACCAACTACTAACAAGACATTGACCACTTCAACGACCTGATAAAAGGCCCAATTAAAAACTTCAAGCCACCATAAAATGGAGAATAAGACACATAAACTCCCTACGACAAACAAGACTCCCAGACGAGACCATAAATGATTCCCACCACCATAGAGGAAAGAAAAGGACCAAAATTCAGAACCGAAGAGCCCCCATATAGTTATAATTACCAATAGACAAACCCAATTCTCTGAGCGAACAATCTAGGAACCATGACGCTTCTCCTCCAGGTCCTGATTACCCACACTTATCCTCTAGGGGACCAGCTGATGTGGCACTCCCCCCTACTCCTACTGAGCCATGGACTAAGGTCCCATATTAATGGATGGTCTACAAAATGTTCCAGGTCCCCATGAAACAACCATGGTGCCACCAGATGGGAGCTCCACTTGAAATAGAATAGAGAGGGCGTCCCAAGTCTACATTATGATAATCCCACATCGCTTACACTACCAATGTTCCCTCTGTTCATCTCCCCTATGCGCAAGGCATGCCAACTAATGACTGCTCTAGGAAATATACTCTGCCGAACCTCGAGAATGTTTTGGTGCGAAACCCATCATCCTTATCACTCACCACGTCTCATCATTCGAGCTACCGTGTGGTAATTCCATTTAACTGCATAGCTACCCCCGCTATTTTCTTCATTATCCACCCCCAACGGGGAATGCTTATCTTTATCCATAAGATTTCCAATTTGACCTATGTCTTGTTCCAGGATGTCTGGCGGCCATCGGGAGGCAAAGTCTCTGTTGTTGGCCAAGAGGCCCCAATTGGCTAAAAAATTCATGATCTAACTTCCATATCATCTTGTGTGGGACATAATAACATAAGGGAATGATTGCACTAGAATTCGTATGCATCTGGCCTGTGCCTCAAGCCTCCAACTTCTTATTACCTTTGACGACAAGTGGGAGAATTTTCTGGGCTGCCTATATTACTAAATAGGAGTCCCTTATTATTTGAATTTTGGGGATCTGCATATTTGTAGCCAATAGGAGGCATTTTTTTTAGTGTTGTGAATTCAACTACGTTGTTAGTTTTGGAACCACAAAATATGGCATAACATCCAAGAGGATTACCTTTCTTGTCTCTCAAATTCCTCTGAAACCTGATGGTCCTAGGTTTCCTTTTGAGGCCCCATTAAAGTTCAACTTGAATAAGCCTTGAGGAGCATTTATAAAATTTGATGGAGACTCAATAATATCCTTTCTACTGGGCGTGGTTTGGGTACTCTCCATCGCCTATGTTAAACCAAGATTAGACAGAATCACAACCTTTCCTTATCTGCCTTACAATCGTCCTCTGACCATTTGACAACTAGAAAGGATTCCCTAATGTTCTCCTTAATGGTATTCTAGATTTTTATTGGGGGATTTCTATGATATTCAAATATGATTATATTCCTATCTTTCCAAATGTTCCATAGGAGGAAGCCTAATACCTAAATAAATTGTTTTATTATAAAATATATAATAGGAGATTTTATAGTATTGTAACCCATTTTTAAAAATCATATAATGTGTAATGATGTTTTATTGGTTATCAACAAGTTATTTTTAAAGTGATTATTGTTGTGAAGTTAAAATAAGCTAAGGAACCAAGGTCCCATTTACAAGTGCTAATCACCATGCTAAAGTAGTCCAAGAAGCTCCACCATAAACTTGGGTCCCATGTACACATGCTAAACACAATGTTAAAGTAACTAATGTCTCATGTACTAGTACAAACTATAATACCAAATTAATCCAAGGAAATCACCCACAAACTTAACCCCATGTTCAAGTGCTCATGTTGACTCCCAACTAAATATACCAAAGCTTAATGCCTTGCTAATAGTGGTTCTTGAAATTCCTACCATAATCATATGGATCCAAGTATATAGATCCATCCATATATAAAAATCCATCCAAATGATGCACAATTACTAGAGAAAATAAAAGTTGAAAAAATTGAATACATAAAAAGGGCCTAACTTCCCACGATAATGTTTATTACATAAGGTGTAGTAGAGTCTGTTAGTTTCCTATGTTATAGCAGCCAAAGTTAGGCTTAGTCTTTTCATCATTCTAGTCAATTTGTGAGAAGTTTTTCTATGATATCTTAGAGATCAAGCTATTGGTATTTATGAACAATGTGAGATTATATCATTGGTGTAATTATGTTAGAATTGTGTGAGTGATAATGTAAATATAATCATCCAATCCGCTAAAAGAATAAGTTAAGTGAGTATAGAGTTTATGTGTCATCAAAATCATGAGTGAATCATGTTTTCTCACCATTAGGACTAATTAGTGGTGTCATTTCAGTCAGTTAGGTTGTCAAATCAAGCTTATGCTATGACATCACCCTTTAGTATAAGGGGTATGAAATTTGTTATGCATCATTCCTTTATTGTGATTTCATGATTCGAGCTTCAAATTGAAATGATTGTTCCTCAAGGTGAGTTTAGTCATCTTGGGAATTCAAAATATTGTTTTGGCATCTAAGAAACTGATGATCTACTCTTTGTTCTACCGAAAGCGTTCTAGACATCAGTTGGAATTTGTTGCGCTAATTCTGCAGGGGAGTTGCTATGCTCAGGGACAGTCATTGTACTTCTATAAGTCAACAATTTATCGCCACCTCCAGGTTTCAAATTCTCATTTTCTTGAATTATTTATCTCATATGTTGTTTAATTAACCTTTACTTTTCGAGGAAAGAACCCAGATGGCCTTGCAAACCTTTTATTCTGATCTTGTTGTATTTTCCTTATTGCGCCTAGATAATTCATTGTGCTTTCACACAATCGTTGCATTTTGTGTTTTACCTGTGTTAAACCCTCAATTTTCACTTGCCACCTTTATCCTAGAGCCTAAAAATTCAATATATTTGATTTTGAGTCTCAAAACCTTCTTTTTGTTTCCCTGGAATATCAAGAAACATATTCCCCTTAGTAGTTGCGCTTTTTTGTTGTGCATGTACATTGGAAAAAATCACTATATATAAGATCATCATATCGCTGCATTTTTGTCTAAAAATTAAATTCCTGTAGATTGAGCTTTGCAATATAGGAGGATTTCCATTCAAAACCTACCAAAGACCCTCGTCTAGACCCAGATTCCAAATTTGTGGTACTCTTGCTGCGTAAAATTGTTGAAGCATTGTCGTTTTTCATTTTAGAAACCCTATAATTCCCTTTTTATTATGAGCCATGACAGCTCTAGATAGGAAGAAGCATAAAGGCAGAGACATAGTTAGGTTTGAGCCTCAAGATCTTGCCTTGATAAACTCACATCCAACTATTAGGGTTGCATTTAAGCAGACAAGCTGCATTAGGTTTTGTGAGAAGATACATGGTTATAATGTTTAGCTAACCAAATATTTTGGCTTAAAATTCACTAAGGTAGATGATCAGAACTGTATCATGGACCTAAGTGATAGCTCAAAATTAAAAGTTTTCGGAAGTGTGCTGAACCTCAGCGACCAATAGATCTCATCTTCTTGATTCTGACGCCATGAACGGTTCGAAAAACTGACACCGTAAGAAGTTATCGCAGTTTGAAAAGTCCAGTAAACTGCAATTTTTGGACTTTGACCAAGTTTGACTGGTTATGGAAAAATTCAAAAAGAGAATATTCTAGGGAATATTCCAGGGAATATTCTTGAAATATTCTCTCCAGAATATTCCCTGGATTATTTTTTTTGGACCAGTAATATCATGCCAAGTGGTAGATTGTAATTGGGCAATTGGTTGACTTTTTGAGTTTGGGCCAATTAGAGGTTTCCATGTGGCAGGCTCGGAGGTCGCCATGTGGCCCAAGAATGGAGTGCAAAATTTTTGGCGGACTCCCTGGGAGTCAATCGCTTGACCTCTTTGTGCACACACCCATGTCATGCTAGTTGGGCTACACATTAGTTATTAATATTATAGTGCCGCTGGTTGTATTTGACAATTATGTAACTTGCATATTGGAGTCAGAGGGGGGCCAGCCCCCCCATGTGGCCTTAGCACCAGGAACCGTGGGCCAAATCCATTAACCACCGACAAAAATGGTTACACCCGCCTATTATAAACATGTTCATATGCATGGTTTTCAATGTCGGTTAGTCCGCCGACCATTATGGCTACGACTAACCATAATCGTGAGGAGTTCGGTCATGTGCCCAACGTTAACCCCCACCATTAAATATCGTGGTTATTATGGCGGTCAGTTTGGAGCGCCCACCATTTTTGGCGGAATTGCCGAATTTAACTGGAGTTAAGTAGAGTTCTCCACATTTGGTGGAGGATTTTTAGGGGTCATTGGAAAAAATGATTTCAGGTTCTATCTTGAGCTAGATTCGACCAATTTTGGAGTGCCAATAGTCAATTTCGACTATCTCATATATTCTAGACTCATTGGTGAGGGTTGCAGATCCAGCAGAGGAATTTTGAAGAGGTTTTTGATTCAGTTAGGATCTTGTAGAGGACTTTTTAATGTTGATATGCTTCAGTGAAGTTCCAAGGGCCACCAGGGCCAACAAGTGCCAGCAGTAGTTTGGGGCCTAGTCAGGGTAGCTAGAGGCCTTATGCAACAAACCAATAGTCATGTATTACTGTATTGATACTTATGAATCCATTGGAGGAGCTTTTAGAAGCTTTTTAGGACTTCTAGAGGTCAAGAATCCATCAAAGAAGTTTTCAATGACCCAAGTGCCACGGGGTGCCGACAAGTGTTGGAGGCGAAACCGAAGCAGTCGGAGGCCATTTTCTGCAAGTGAATAGTCTATTCTAAATATATTTGACATTATGAATCTATTTAAGGGATTTTTAGAGTCATTTGAATACTTTTAGAGCTTGATAAGCTACAAGGAATTTTTGGGCAGCCTAGTGCCAACTGTGGAGGGAGGCATAGTTTGGGGATGCAGTGCTCATTTTGAGAAAAAAATCAATATATTTTTGGTGTCTGATGTGTGATGGAGACATTAGGTGAGGTTTCAAGGATAGTAAGACAATTTTGAAGGATTTAGTTCCATAGAGAAGCTCAGTGTAGCTCAAGAGCATCGATAGAAGGAATCAAGTCTAAGGGAGCCTAGATATGATTTCAGAGTGATGAAAACCATGACAGGGATATGGATGGTATTACAAGCCCATTGGTTTAGTTAAGTAACCATTGGAGTTAAGTGTGGAACTTGTAAAAGAAAATTTTCCATAATCCCAAAGATCCAAGTCAAGATGACAAGAGCTCAAGGAGACGTAGCCCACAATATTTGGGTGAACTCCTAGATTAAATTTTTTGTTATGTGTTGATTTTTATTTGTTGCATTATATTTTGTTTACACATGTTTAATTTCAGAAAAAACAAATGGACTTAGAGCACTAAAATAGTTAAAAAAACATACACTTGTTTCAAGTGAAAATTTCTACAAAAGTCAAGTACAAGCTAGATCTTTTATTTTTTTATTTGAGTGGGAGGTTCTTGAAAAGCATAAAAAGTTATCCAACCCATTTTTAGATCTGGTTGGTATCAGAGCTCTTGGTTTCTTGATTGACAGAGCAATAACTTTCTTGTTTGACTTGAAAGATATTTAACAGTTAAAGGATTTGACATTTTGCAAACTGACTGTTGCTTGAGTTTGCTAGAGGTGAAGGGAGAGCTACTGTTAGCTAAGTCTAGAAGAAGACAAGAAGGAAGAAAGGCCTCAAGGCATCTTCCTTACCCAAAGGACCTCGAGCCCACCCTTGAAGCACAACCCCTCTTGACGATTGTTTGTTAAGAAGCTCAAGTTTGTTTGCAAAAGGCTCCTTGAAGAAGAACTTGACTCTACAACCATTTTGGTCAAAAGCTTTGTCATTTGTTTTGAAAGCTTTGTGAATTTTGTTGAAGTTATTTTGTTCATTTTCATGATGAAAACTTCTTCAAGTGAGGTTTCAAAATCATCCTTCTTCACATGATTCTTCGATGAAGACATGAAGCGAGACTTCTACATATTGAAGGAAATGGTGAAAATTATGTTTGAAGATAGAAGAGAAAGCACTAGAATTCATGAGCAATTGGTTTCTATGAAGCAAGAGAAATAAGAAATTCTTCAAATATTGCATGATATGGAGATGTAGCTCCATCAAGCCCAAGAGGCTTTAACCAAGAACATGTGTGAAGTAGAGGTAATTCACTCAAATTTGTCTTCAATTTCCTCTTCAGATAGATGTGTTGGTTCATTTGAAAATCACACTAGAGGTATAGGGTCCAAGTTAATGTTTAAAATGGGTTATGAAGGCAAGGGTTTAGGCAAGCATGCACAAGGCATGATTCATCCTATTTTGGTTGAGGAAAGACCTAAGAAATTTGGTCTTGGTTATGTTCAATCTAATGGCAAAAACTCCAAAGCCATGAACGCATGCGAGACAACTTCAAGAAGAAATTTTGTTCCAAGTTCTAATACACAAACATGTCAAGTTTGTTTTCAAGTTGATTGCCATTGTTTGAAGCCTATGTTGCAGCAAGAAGATTGTAGACATGCAGCTTATGGTGAGCATGCGAGTTCAGATAGATTTCAAGACATAAACACTGATGTTAGTCTACAAAAAGAAGCTGGAACCTCTACTAGTTCATCTCCTCAAGAAGGTAAAAAGGATGGACATGCAAAGCAACATTTGAGGTATAATTCTTCCCATAGTCAAGTTGATTATGTTTCTACAAGGCGTGACAATCCTACATGCTTGAAAGGAAGAAAGAGTTGTTGTGCATATTGTGGTATGTTTAACCATGATGATTCGAGCTGCTGGAAGATGATGAAGGCATACAAGGAGTAGTTGAGGCAAAGGAAACTTGCAAAGAAGGTGCATAAGACTTGCACACATTTCTAGAAGAGGGGACATGTTGTTTCCCATTTTTGGACATTGCATCCAACTAATCGTACCAAGAATTTGGGCAAGAGGACATAAATATTGGTGAAAGTGGAACCAAGGATTCCATCATTGATGTGAGATCAGATGTTTCACATGAAGAAGATTTGCAACAACAAAATTCGTCGTGGAAGTGGCTTGATGAGAAGTGGTTTGACTTCTTGACACAGTAAGACATACTTTCATTTGTACATATGCAAATTTCAGTCAAGTATGCATGTTTTATGCTATAATCTCATGTTTGTTTGAGCCACCTTGGATCAATGATGAAGGAAGCAATGTTTAGCTACCTTCTGTAAATTTCTCACCAGAAATTTATGAGTGAGTGCAAGGAAGACAGTTCTTAACAGGAGGACAAGCGCATCCGGGAAGGGAAGTGTTGACTACCTTCAAGTTGTGGTTCAAAGGAACTAGCCATGCAAGGCAAGTGTATGGAGGCTGAAAAGAAGAGGGTGATGTACTCTCATCTACTGTACAGATCAGTATATCAGTATTTTGGGGTCCAAAATATTCCCAATGAAGAGGTGTGATCAGAACTGGACCATGGACCTAATTGATAGCTCAAAATTCAAAATGTTCAAAAGTGTGTTGAACCTGAGCGACCATATATATCTCGTCTTCTTGATTCCAGTGCCGTGAACGGTTCGAAAAACTGACACCGTATGAAGAAGTTATCGCAGTTTGAAAAGTCTAGTAAACTATAATTTTTGGACTTTGACCAAGTTTGAATGGTTATGGAAAAATAAAAAAAGAAAGAATATTCTAGGGAATTTCCTCAAAATATTCCCCAGAATATTCCATTTTGACCAGTAATATCATGCCAAGTGGTGGATTGTAATTGGGCAATTGGTTGAATTTTTTAATTTGGGCTAATTGAAGGCTGCCACGTGGTAGGCCCATAGGCAGCCACATGGCCCAGGAACAGAGTGAAAATTTTTTGGCGGACTCCCTGGGAGTCGACTACCTGACCTCTCTGCACACACGCCCAAGTCGTGCCAGTCCTGCTACGCATTAGTTCTTAATATTATAGTGACACTGGTTGTATTTGACAATTATGTAACTTGCATATGGGGGTCAGAGTGGGGTTGGCCTCGAGGGCCAGCTGCCCCCCCATGTGGCCTTAGCGCTAGGAGCCGTGGGCCAAAGGCATTAAAAAATGGAAAAATGGTTACACCCTCCCGTTATAAATGTGTTAACATGCAGGGTTTTTAATTCCAATTAGTCCGCCGACCATTATGGCTACGACTAACCATAATCGTGCAGAGTTCAGTCATGTGCCCAGCTCTAACCCCCACCATTAAATATCATGTTTATTCTGGCAGTCAGTTTGGAGCGCCCAATATTTTTGGTGGAATTGCTAAATTTAACTGGAGTTAAGTCCAGTTCTCCACATTTGGTGGAGGATTTTTAGGGGTCACTGGACAAAATGAGTTCAGGCTCTATCTTAAGCTAGACTAGACCAATTTTGGAGTGCCAATAGTCAATTTCGACTATCTCAGACATTCCAGACTCATTGGTGATGGTTTCAGAGCCATTAGATGAATTTTGAGCAGGTTTTTATTCAGATAAAATATTGTAGAGGACTTTTGAAGGTCCATATACTTCAGTTAAGTTCCAGGGGTCACCAGGGCCAACAAGTGCCAGTAGCAGTTTGGGGCCTAGCCAGGGGAACTAGAGGCCTTATGAAACAAACCAATACTAATTTATAACTATTTTGATACTTGTGAATCCATTGGAGGAGTTTTCAGAAGCTTTTTAGGACTTCTAGATGTTGAGAACCCATTAGAGAAGTTTTCAGTGACCCTAGTGCCAGGGGGTGCCGACAGGTGTCGGAGGCAAAACCCAAGCAGCCGTAGGCCATTTTCTTCAAGTGAATAGTCTATTCTGACTATTTTTGACATTATGAATCCATTGAAGTGATTTTTAGAGTGATTTTAAGACTTCTAGATCTCAAGAAGCTACAGGTAAGTTTTGGGCAACCCAATGCCAACTGTGGAGGGAGGCCTAGTTTGGGGATGCAGTGCTCATTTTGAGCAAAAGATTAATCTATTTTTGGTGTTTGATGTGTGTTGGATATATTAGGTGAGGTTTCACAGATATTGAAATAATTATGAAGGAGTTGGTTCCATATAGAAGCTCAGTGTAGCTCAAGAGCACTGACTGAAGGAATCAAGTCTAAGGGAGCCTAGATCTATTTTCAGAGTGATGAAAACCATGAAAGGGATATAGATGGTATTACAAGACCATTGGTTCAGTTAAGTAACCATTGGAGTTAAGTGTGGAACTTGTAAAAGAAAATTTTCCATAATCCTAAAGAGCCAAGTCAAGATGACAAGAGCTCATGGAGACGTAGCCCACGATATTCGGGTGAACTCCTAGATTAAATTTACTATTATGTGATTTTTTTTTTTGCATTATATTTTTGTTACACATGTTTAATTTCAGAAAAAAAAGGAATTAAAGCACTTAAATAGTTAAAAAACATACACCTGTTTCAAGTAAAAATTTCCACAAAATACAAGTACAAGATAGATCTTTTATTTTTTTAACTAAGTGGGAGGTTCTTGAAAAGCATAACAAGTTATCCAACCCATTTTCAGATCAGTAGATGTTAAGGCTGGAGTGTTGAGTTTTCTAGTGTCGGGTGTTACCATTTAAGCTGCTACATAGTTCCCTCTACATGGAGAACAATGGATCAAGGGAAACACACTTTCCATAGGCTAAGGAAGTAGTTGAAGAAAGATCAAAATGAAATCACTAGGCTCAAAAAATAGGATGAAAGAGCCAAATAGAAGATACATGACCACTTGAAGATATGTGAGCCAACATTGTTTGAGACCAAGTATATGCTAAAGAGAAATTTTCCCCTACACAAACAACTCAATAACATTTGTAGGAAAAACCTCACTTTGAAGAAGGAGCCGAGTGCTACTAAACAACAGTTGCAAGAGGAATTGCAGTAAAAACTGAAGGAATAAAGAGGAAACCTAGACTTGTTGGTTGAGGTAGCTAAAGTATGAATCTTGACAGGAAATCAAAACAATTTTGTTTTTTTTCCTTTTTCCCAAGTACACTAGTTAAAAGGAGATGGATAAGGAAGTTGAGATGGTTTATATTCTGCATGGAGTCCTTTTGAGAGCACAATAAATCATATCTCTTAATCTTATGAAACTTTTTGCAAAGGAAGTAGTTTACACAATCATGCTGCACTATTGTCAAAATCATTAGGGTTTGATAGAAATTCAAAGTTTTGGCATATTTTTGTGTGTGGGAACTTAAATAAGGTTTACAGTACTGTCAACATAATCAACTAGCTGTTTTCCTTGGTCGGAGATGTCAGCACTTAGTTGGAACTATGGAGGTGAAAATTCGTTGCCCTCAGGCATTGCACTTTTGGAGTAGGTGATGTTTTTTTATGATGAAGGGTTTTCAACATGAAAAGAGGTTATTCAAAGGGTAGATGACGATTTCCAAGTTATCTTTCACATTTGTTACTCATTCATAAGCCTATAAATTGATCATAAGTAGGAAAATCATAAACTCATTGCACTTTTGTTGTTGCGTTTATGTTGAAGAAGGAAGTAGCACAACGAAGTTGTTGTGCTTCCACACAGTCAACGGTTTGACTTTGCAATTCGAATCCAAACCTCATCAAATCAATTTTTGTGGTCATGAAAAATGTCTTGAAGCACTTTAGAGGTTTGAGCTTCATCTTTTTGTAGGAATTCAATGTGATTTGTTGAAGATTCTTTTGGTTAAAACAACTTCCTTATTTCTAGAGAGTAGTTCTATTTTCACTACTACAAGAAGAAAATTGGATTTTTTTATGAATTTGGTTCCTAAAGGAAGGAACTAATTATTTTTTATCTATATATTGTGTATTTTTTATTAAGAAATGGTTGGTCAGGGTTAGAGAAAGAAAACATTGTTCATTTTACTTTTCCATTTAAAAGTTTTCAGTGAATGATGAAGGTCGAGGTTTATTTTCTCAAGGATTCATGTGTCAATTTCTGATGGCGATGCTTTCTCCTGTGTATGTGAGTTTCTCTCATGTTACAATAATGCTTCAAATTTTATGTCTTCATGATTAATTAAGTAGAATTTGTTTCAAAATTCACTTTTTAAGTGCTCTGTTATGGCTTATTGGACATTTTAGTGCTTTTATTCCACTGAGATATCTAAAATTAATCCCCAACTAGATGCTTTAGATGTTATTAATTCCACTATTCCTCTGCTAAGCCCTCTACAAAGAAATTTGATAAAAAACTCTAGAAGGGTTTCCTACCTTGCCCCTATTTAAATATTCCTCATTTTTCCATCCTCTCACTGAAAATAATTAGCTTAATATGACTCCATGCCCAATGGATTTTCCCTCTTCCCTCCCATCAAACTGTTAAAGCCATTCCCCTTTGATCTCAATACCTAGCCTAAAATATAAGACAACCAGTCATCTAAGTGACTGAAGATTCATAAAGAGAGAGCCCTCTTTGAAGCTGGAAGGGATATATTCTAGTTTTAAACTGATACTGGATCTCAATAAAAAACTACAATTTATTTAATATTCACACAACTGTAGGAATCCTTTCTACAAAAAACATATGCACAAGAACCAAAAAATTATAGTGTATGTGAAATTCATTATATATGAAGTAATTTAAATGAATAAGACAATGTGTCAATTTCGTTGACCATTCCAATCTGTCCTTCAAACAATCTGCATCATAAAAACAACCTTCATGAATCTAACGATCATCGTACTCCATCTCTCTTTAATTCCCCAATCCAACAATGATCGCAAATAAACTAACCCGACACTTAACACTTTTAATATTTGTGATAACAACAGTTTTCTTGCCCGTCCTTTCAATATGTGTCAATCATGAGAATATATCGCATGGGTTCAAAAATTACCACAAACCACCATTAAGAAATGTGATAAACCATTCGTGGTTTTAAAGACTGCTTTTCAAGTCCAATACAAAAAATTTCTCTGTGGAACAAGGTTCGATAACGCATCAAATTTTGCCCTTTTAAATAAATCAATCATAACGAAATTGAAACACTCAATCTCTGTAATGAATCCTCAAGATATTCACTGTTAAACGCAATTACAAGTGCAGAAATAAAAGAGCAGTACTGGTATATGTAAAATTGATTTTCAAAGGTTTTCAATAAAATGTAGCACTCAGAAACACGATTTTTCACAACACACTTCAATCAATTGTTCATTCAAATGAAAATCAAAAGGTCTTGCCCTCCATGGCTTGATTACATTAGTCTTTGACCTTCTTCTGTCACTCTTTTAAAACCCAACATATATCCTCTTTTTCTCGCTCTCTTGCTATCTATATCTGACATTACAGTTTTTTTTTCCTTCTTTTATAGATCAAATCTAACAATATTAACAACTCAATCACTATTTTTTACCTTAAATGCCTATTCTAAAGTTTCGATGCACACCTATGCTAACAACTCACTTTCTATCCTAATCATAACACAAATGTATGTATTATTACAATATTTAAATAAATGAAGATTCGAGAGGTCCAACCCTCTCTATAAACTTTGATTTGACCACTTAGGTAAATAAAATTTATCTCTCGTTAGCCACAACATATGAACATCCAATCACATTGCTGGTTAAGTCTGGATGCTCCTGCATCAGACTCCCAGGGAAGAAAAGAATCATTTATCAAACTTTCAGGATTGAATCCATACTTCTGAAATTCTGCTGCTGTCAACCAACTGGCATCTTCCATTGGCCATCCCTTTCATTTGACTAGATACTAGAAATAAATCTGTCCTCTGGTTTTTCTGGATACTCTTTTCTCCAGAACAGTTTCTACCTCTTTCTTGACATTATTTGGCATTTGGTCTTTCCAATTTAAAGTCTGGTTTTCCTTTGCTATAGAATATTCTTGTAGCTCCTCCTCTGTTCCTTTGTATGGGTACAAATATGCAACATTAAAGATGGGTGATATTCCAATCCCTTCTGGCAATTATATTTCATATGAATTTGAAGAAATTTTTCTCAAAATTTTACATGGTCCTATCTTCTTCATATTTAATTTATTGTAAGTCTTAACATGAAATCTTTCTTTTCTCAGATAAAACATGACTAGGTCTCCTACTTGGAATTCCTTTTCTTTCCTCCTCATATCAAATCTCTATTTGTAATTTCCACTGCTTTCCTGCAATCTGTCTTTAAAATCTTCCTGTAGTTGTTGCATCTACTCTGCAAATTCTTTAGCCTTTGCACTTCTTATCTCTTGTTTGTCCAAATTTCTTAGCTCATACACACCTCTTGGATTCATCCCAAAAACAATCTAGAATCTACTCATCCCAGTACTCCGCTTTGGAGTATAATTATAAGAAAACTCAGTCCGAGCAAGTGATAAATCCCATTTCTTAGGATTTTTATACACTAAACTCAATATATTTCCCAGGCTTCTATTTACTACCTCAGTCTTCCCATCCGTTGGAGGGTGATATGCTGAGCTGAAACTATGGTTGGTACCTAGTTTCTTCCAAAGAGTTATCCATAAATTCCCAACAAACTTTGTATCCCTGTCAGGCACAATACTTATAGGAAATCCATGTAACCTTACAACTTCTGAAAAAAACAGATTAACAATATGTGTTGCATCACTAGTTTTCTTGCATGCAATGAAATGAGCCATTTTAGAAAATCTATCCACCACAACATAAATGCAGTCATTTCCTCTTTGAGTTTTTGGCAAACCAAAAACAAAATCCATACCAACTGCATCCCATGGTTGATTTGTGTAATATTCCCAATTAGCCCAAGCTAATGGGAATATTCAATTTTGCTTTGTCTTAATTTGATTTTCATGTTGATGAATAAAATATGAGGGAGGACATGTACAACTTCTGAAAAGAATGAATAAATCAATGCCCGTGTGAACAAGGATAAATCAAGGCCATGTAAATAAATTGCTTGCAGGTGTGAAAGGGGTTTGAGCTATGAGACTGGGTCAACCTTGACCAAATCTACAATGCTGTCTAGATTCAATGTACCTCATGAAGGGACAACGCAATTCTAGAAGGAGGCCCCTCATGTGAAAGGAGCTAACTTATCAAGGTGGTTTAGGGTTTGCAAAGGCTTTCATCTTATAAAAGGAAGGGGATGGCAACAAGAGAAGGTTGTTGATTGATTATATTTCTGAGTATCTTTTCTATTTAGAAAATTACTATTCTCTGCTGTTTAGTGGAGAATTGTGCTGCTTAGCATTTGGAGTTCCTATGCAGGGATTTCACCTCTTCCCTTGAGGGTTCTTGGAGGAGTATTTTCTATTTTGATCCACTATCAGGTTTGAGGCCAAGCTCTACTTCCAATTGCAATGCAGATCCAGTGAGGGTTTTTCTGCTTTTGTAAGCTGCAGCAAGTGGGATTCTAGATCTGCAAAGATCTAGCTTGTATTGGAGTCTCTTCTCATGGAGTGTGTCCTTTAACCTCCTGGAAGAGTGCATCCACTGTTTGTGCTTCAGATCTGTATCTTGGCAGCTGGCCATCTATGTTATTCAAGCTACAGTGCATTTTTCATTGAGGAACCGCATTATTTTCATTAGGGGTTCGGCAAGGTGTTTTGATCTCATTTTTGATGAGAGATCTCTGGTGTTGGGATTTGCCTTTCACTTTGGTGATCCATGGATTAGCTTGCTGATCCATGTTCTTTTTAGATCTGATATATTGTAATGTAAAGTCATCTTCAGAAATTTCTGCAGCATTTTATAGATCTGCAACTTAAAATTCAGATCTACTCTTGTTTATGCATGATTTGGTCAAAACCCTAAGGGGATCTTGTAAATAAGACTATATAGTTTCCAGATCTGAAATGGATCTGATGTTTTATCCACAGATCTGTCCTAGATCTGAGTTTTAATATTCAGCTGCTGCAGCTCCTCAAAATAACACTGTTAAGCCATTTAGGAATTTTATATATGTGTTGCAGCCTTCTTTTCTGAAGATTTCTTGCTCTATTATCTCATGTATTCTACTATATATTGAAAGAGCTTCATTGTAATTTTGATTTTCTGCTATATAATCATAAGTTAATCATATTTTATGGCCTCTTACTCATACTTTCCAAGACCGCATTATTTCTAAAGCAGTTTGTTGTACATAGCTACAACCCCTCTTGTAGGGTGTTTTTCAGCTAGACTAGGTGGTGGGATATCTGTTTACCACACCTAGTTTGATTTTTTTTTGGCTCCCCTTTTGGATCTAGACTCCAGATATGATGATCTAAGCGATCCAGGGGCTGTAAACTCATTTCTGTACATCAATCTCCCAGGAGTGCGTTATTTCAGCAGGCTTGTTGTGCTATTCCAGATTTGGAATATTACAATTTGGTATTGGTAATGGCTGATACAATCCGGTATTTTGAATTCTTCCCTTAGCATATTGACAAATCCTGCATTTCTCAACAAATCTCTTAACATCAATTTAAATTTTTGGTCAATAGTAAAAATCATTTACCGAAGCAAAAGTCTTGTCTTGTCCAAAGTGTCCAGACAAGCCTCCACTATGTTTCTCTTTAATTATGTTTTCCCTCATAGAACATTTAGGGATACACAATTTATTACTTTTGAATAGAAAATCTCCTTGGATAAGATAATCCAACCACTGGCTCCTATTATGAACTGCTAGGTTTTTTTCAGTTGCATTAATTTCCTTAAATTATGCATCTTCTTTATACATGTCAACCATTTCTTCGAATCCTACAACACCAACTTGTAATTCCTACATGATTAAGTTTACTCTACTCAAAGCATCAACAACTTTGTTTAACTTACCACTTGTATGCTTTATCACAAAAGTAAAACTCTGCAAAAATTCTACCCATTTGGCATGTTTCTAGTTCAATTTAGGTCAGTTTTTTATGAACTGCAATGCATCATTATCAGAATACAATACAAACTCCTTGGGTAGCAAATAATGTCTCCATTTTTTTAAGAATTACACAACAACATAAAATTATTTGTCATAAGATGAGTATTTCTTCTTAGCTTCATTTAGTTTCTCACTGAAGTATGCTATTGGTCTCTATTCCTGACTTAAAATTGCTCCAATTGCAACTCCATTAGCATTAGTTTCAACTTGGAAAATTTTTCCAAAATCAGGCAAGGCTAAAACTGGTTTTTTCTGTAATTTTCCTCTTCAGCAATTTAAAATTGTGGTTTGATGATTCTGTCCATTTGAATGGCTGATTGGTCTCTTTGATTGTTTCAATAATCGGTTCACAAATCTGACTAAAACCTCTGATAAATTTTCTATAAAAACTTACAAGGTCGTGAAAGCTTCTTACCTCAAATATGTTTCTTGGAGTTGGCTAGTTCCAAATGACTTGGAATTTCACTGGATCAATTTTCAGACCTTCTTTAGAAACCACAAACCCCAAATAAATTAACTCTTCTTTCATAAAACTTTATTTCTTCAAATTTGTTAGCAGTTTTTATTTTTGCAAAGTTTTCAGAACCAACTTAAGATGTTCTAGATGCTCTTCTTTACTTCGACTAAAAACTAGAATATCATCAAGGTAAACAAACACAAACTTACCTGCATATTCCTTCAATACTTCATTCATCAATCTCATGAATTTTTTGGGTGCATTAGTGAGTCCAAAAGGCATCACTAACCACTCATACAACCCATTGTTTGTTTTGAACTCAGTCTTCCACTCATCCCCTTCTCTAATTCTTATATGATGATAACCACTCTTAAAATATGTTTTAGTAAAATATTTTTATCCACTCAAGAAATCCATTAAATCATCCATTTGCGGTAAAGGAAAAGGATACCTGATGGTGATTTTATTTATAGCTCTGGAATCTGTGCACATGTGCCATTCTCCTCCTTTTTTTGGACTAAGTACTGTTGGTACAACTCATGGACTAAAGCTCTCTCTTACCAACCCTTTATCCATCAATTCCTGCACTTATCTTCCAACTTCTACATTTTCTTGAGGAGTTAGTCTATATGTTGCTTTATTAAGTAGACTTGCTCCAGGTATTAGATCAATGTGATGACTAATACTCCGGATTGGTGGTAATGCATTTGGCAACTCATCCACAATAATATCAGCGAAATCATCCAACAAAGTTTTTATTTCTTCAGATAGATCATCTAAGTTTGTGGAAGTCAAAATTACCTTAGGTTTCCCTATGACAGCAAAATGTGTTTCTTCATCTTTTTTGATTTCTTGCAATAGCTCTTTTCCACTCATCAACATAACGCTATTTCTTGATGTTTTTTTGTCAATTTCATCCTTCAATGGTAGAAGTGTGTGTTTGTTTCCATCCTTCTCCGGGGTATAAGTGTTCCTTCTGCCATCATGTATGGATTTTCGATCAAAATGCCAAGGTCTTCCCAACAATAGGTGACATACATCCATTGGCATTAAATCACATAATAAAACATCCTTGTAAGTGCCTATCTGGATATATACCTTACATTGTTTTGTCACAATAATCTGATAACCTTTTTGCAGCCATGATACCTTATATGGAGTAGGGTGTACTTTATTTTCTAATCCTAACTTGTCTACCATTTCTTTAGAAACAAGGTTGTAAGAACTACCACTATCAATTACCACTTTGCAACATTTACCCTTAGACTTGCATATTGTTCTGAATAAATTATTTCTCTGAGCCGATTCTCCTGCTTCTTTTTCTGCTTTAAGCAATACCCTTTTCAATAACAAATATTCTCCTGCTTCGAGTGGTTCTTATTTACCCATATGTTGAGGAATTTCTTCCTTTGTTTCAGCAACATTCACATTTCTATGAGTTGTTGATTTATTATAAGGACAATCCCATGACCCATGTCCCAATTCAGCACATGTATAGCACCGAATTTCTCTTCCTGAGCCTCTACCTTTGGGTACAAACATTCCTCGACCAAAGTCTCCTCTTTGTGGTGATCTGCTACTTGAGCCTCTTGCTTCATTCTGGGAGTGCTGAAATATGGGTTTAATTTCTCCTCTGCCTCTTACAGAACCCTTACCTCGATTCCTCTGGTTTGGCTTCCTCTGTATTTTCTCTTCTTTTTTTAAGGCTGCCTGATAAGCATCCTCAATTGTCTTTAGATTTAATAAACTGATTTCATCTTGAATATCATACCTCAGACCATTTATATATCTGGCTACTTTCTCCACATCATCCTCTACACGTGCAATCGTAATATTCAATTTATAGAATTCGTCTGTATATTCTTTCACTATCATCCCTTTTTGCTTCAAATTTTGTAATTACTTAAGAAGATTTAATTGATAAACCTTGGGCATGAATTTACCTTTTAATTTGCTCACCATCTTGTCCCATTGTTTGATTCTGAGTTTTCCTTTTATCTATTTGGATAGTTGTAATTCTTCCCACCAAATAGATGCATGACCTTTTAATCTGGTAGTTGCAATCTTCACTTTATTTTTTCTTCAACTTCTTCAAAGTAAAAATATGTGTCTAATGAAATGATTCGGTCCATTAATTCTTCTACATTGAGATTTCCCTCATACATAGGTATGTCCACCTTTGTTCTTCCAGTTTCCTTCACCAACATCTTCAACACTTTAGCTGCCTCATTGTCTTGTTCTTATTCTTCTTCAGAAGATTCCTCTGCATCACTAGCACCTCCTTCATCAGGTTCTCGTCCCTGGGCTGTTTCCATAGCTTCCATCTAGGTTCGAAGATGTCGTATTTCTTCCAGCAAAACTGCATTTGCTGTAAGTTGTCCCCGACCTATTCCTATGCCTCTTCTTGGTGGAAATTTGTAAAACAACACAATCTAGGCTCTGATACCAAAATGATACCGGATCTCAATAAAAAATTACAATTTATTTAATATTCACACGAGGAATCCTTTCTACAAAAAACATATGCACAGGAACCAAAACAGTATAGTGTAAGCACAATTCATTATATATGAAGTAATTTAAATGAATAAGACAATGTGTCAATTCTTTTGACCATTCCAATATGTCCTTCAAACAATTTGCATCATACAAAAAACCTTCATGAATCTCACAGTCATCGCACTCCATCTCTCTTTAATTCCCCAATTTGGCAGCCATCACAAATAAACTAACCCGACACTTAACACTTTTAATATTTGTGATAACAACACTTTTCTTTCCTGTCCTTTCAATACTTTTCAATCACGAGAGTATATCACATGGGTTCAAAAATTAACACAAACCTTCGTTAAGCAATGCGATAAACCATTCGTGGTTTTAAACACCGATTTTCAAGGCCATTACACAAAATTTCAGTGTGGAACAAGGTTCGATAACATATCAAATTTCACCCTTTTAAATAAATTTATCATAACGAAATTGGAACACTCAATCTCTGTAATGAATCCTCAAGATATTCACTGTTAAATGCAATTACAAACGCATAAATAAAAGATCAGTACCAATATATGTAAAATTGATTTTCAAAGGTTTTCAATAAAATTTAGCACTCAGAAACATGGTTTTTCACAACACACTTCAATCAATTTTTCATTCAAATGAAAATCATAGGGTCTCGCCCTCCATGGCCAGATTATATCAGTCTTTTACCTCCTTCTGTCACTCTTTTAAAACCCAATATATATCCTCTTTTTCTCACTCTCTTGCTATCTATATCTGTCATTACATTTTTTTTCCTTCTTTTATGAATCAAATCTAACAATATTAACAACTCAATCACTATTTTTTACCTTAAATCCCCATTCTAAATTTTCGATGCACACCTATGCTAACAACTCACTTTCTATCCTAATCATAATACAACTATATGGATTATTACAATATTTAAATAAACGAAGATTCGAGAGTTCCAACCCTCTCCATAAACTTTGATTTGACCACTTAGGTCAATAAAATTTATCTCTCATTAGCCACAACATGTGAACATCCAATCACATTGTTGGCCAAGTCTGGATGCTCCTGCATCATAAACTAGTTTGTGGTTACCTTTGGGTTCCTCTCCTCAACTTGGAGGAATTACGAAGCGCTAATAAAGTCATTAAATAAAAGCTAGAAATAGTTGATCTTCTAGAAACTATAATTATCCATAAACTAATCATCACAACAATCCTCTTAATCATACTAGGTATACCATTCTTCCTTATACTCATCAGATGAAATAATATGTGGCATCAATAATATGAGCCTCATTAAATTCATGAAATGTAACATACATACCTTTTATTGTATTTCTCATATTCTTTTGATATTGGTTAAATTAATTCTGGAATGTCATTAGACCTGCAAGATTCTATCCTTTTCCTCTCATGCCATGTTCCTTAACATTAACATTTTTCAATCTCATTAGGGTTCGAGGTAGCGAATTTGAAATAACCATAACTCTCTCAATATTCATCAAAATCTCTATTATAACAACACTTATGACATTTCACATCCATTCTACATCTACTCTTATTAGTTTGACCTTAATATAAGCACTCTATCAAGGAAAATGCTCCACAATAAGCACATCCATCATGAAAAAACTCTAAAATAAATGATTTAAAATCAATGGTATCTTCACTTCCTAAACTCCATTTTTTTTAAAACTTCGGTGATTTTCCAAGAAGAACTTAGATCTTTCACAAAACTATAGGCACTTATCTAAGTGTCATATCTTTTTTTTCCTCTTTGAAGACCTACAAAAAATACTCTTTTGGCACAAGAAAGAGCTCTAACACCAATTGTTATGCTTCTTAACCATTAAAATTGAATCACAATAAGTAAATTAAAAAAATCCACACTTAATTATTATCAAAATATCATAAGGTAGGGGAACTCCATATAGTTGATCCTTTTATGAAAGGAATCCCCTCAAACTCAGTTTCCTCTTAAGGTTTGGTGACATTTCAATGTGCTAAGCTCCAAACAAAATATCCTCCCATGCTCCTTATAAGAAAAAATACATCCTTATTTATATCTAACAAAAAATCCTTAATCACAACAAGCTCCTAACTATCGTAATGCATGTTATTTAATGATGCCCCATTGCATTAATTTATACTAACTAACATAGTGAGCCTTATTTAATAATAACAAACATAGTGGAGCTAGTCCACTTTACATTGAATGGCCTCCATATTGTTACTCTAATGGGCCCTTTAACTCCTCATTAATCCTTGGGGACGTGATAAATCTCCAAAGATGAATCCCATTATATTAAATATTGTATAACTAATTACCCACATAACCTTGCAAACTCTCTATGGGTTGGCCAGATATCTACTAAATTGACCTCTTTTATAGAAAATGACAAATGTGATGATTAATAAATTATATATTTTGTTTTGTTTGCATTTCATTATATTGTTATATATTCATGCTTGAATTTTCCTATCACTAATGAGTGTGGGTTTTCCATATGCTAGTTGACGATTTATTCTTTGTAAATTTAACCCGATGGCTATGGAAAAAGTAATTTCTTTTCCTTTTAGCTTTGATCTTGTTAGATAAAGGAAAAACCAATATGTTCTCATCAATGTGATGGAGAAGGAAACCCAGGTTATGAACTAATGGTCTTACCCCAAAATTGCTTTTTTCGCCTTCATTAGGTAAGGTGATCTATAAAGGAATGGTATCTTGGGGTGCATGATATATTTTTGGTGTAGAAATAGAAATATGTCTCAAGGATATTTGGCACCATTATTTCTCTCGATATACTACATTAAATGGCTTTTGTGCGATGAGAGGTAATCTCCCTCCTTCTCAGACTAGGGTGAGAGGCTTGTTAGAGAAATCATATTTCTAGTGTTCTAATTAGTCTTTTACTTTCAATGAGATATGATAGCCCATAGTTAATATCTGTCTCTTGTAAATAATTATAATTATTTTAAGAAGGTTGAGAGAGGCACACAAATTCCATTTCTTGAGGTAGAAGATTGCTTGAGGGAAATGGTTGTTTTAAACAACAATCCTTGGTTGGATAAGTGGTTTAAATGGGTTTTAATGTGCCATAAATAAAATAAATGGAAAGGACATGGGAATGTGTCCTTTGATTCCCATGACAAGCAAGAAGAGGACAAAAAAAATAAGGAAACATGGGTTGCATTTTCTACGAAAAATGGATTGTTACGGAATAGTGGAAGGGGTGGACAGTTAGTTGTTGGAAAAATAAAGGACCCAGAAAAATTATGGGGGGTGGAGGCATGCAGGATGGGAGCGGGGAAGGATACAGAGATTAAGAAACCTCCTAGTACACAAATGTTGTAGACAGGGCAAAGGAAGTGGGTTTCTTGAGAATGGTTGAAGGAAAGGAAAAGGAGTAGTAGCAAAAACTGCATTATTGGGTGCAAAAGAGAGTCATAAACTAGTTGAAGAGCTTTATTGAAAATTGGTTGAGCATAAGTATCACAAAGAGATTTGTGTGTTTCCTTGGGAATGAAGGTAGGGTGTCCTGGTGGTATTCTGTTTAGCGACATATTTGCTGAAGCCTTCCTCTGAAAGCACTTCGCCTCAAGCCTTAGAATCTGGCTCGGGGGTGACAACTACAAGTAATAGCAGTTGTAGCTCATCTACGTTCGGTGGAGAGTTTAAGTCCCACTCTTAGTTGGATTACTTCTATATTGAACAAGATAAGTGATTCTTATGCTCTTTATTGATGATAAAATATGTTTGCATTTTTGGTTTGAAATGGTGCTATTGTGCATGAGACATGACTATGTTATTAATATCTACAAGATTGACTAATATGTTGTGTTATTACCTGAAAGGCACTAGGTTAGCATGTGAAAGTATTGGTTATGTCACAGTAGTAGTTAGCATGAAAATTCCTTCCTCATTACAATATGATGAATACGTGACCACAAGATTTCATTATCATTATTTATGCTTGCAATGTGGTAATACTGAGGATTTCATCGTCTCTTATTCTTATTGACCTGATAATTTAGATGAGGCCAGTTTCATGGCTTTAGTAATGCATACCCTAGTTTCGAGTTATATATCCCTAGTGAATAAGAGCTCAATCCAGAGTGAGCCTTGTATTTCTGTGTTGCAGATGGCACTGCTCATGTGTCTGAATGGCTTGATTTTATACCACTTCACTTCTTACAAGCTTCATATCTGATATATATATATATATACATTGAAGTTGAATCTACTATGGTTGGGAGCGATATTCTATCTATATTCATGGAGTTGAGAAGGTGTGATAAACACTAGCTTGTAATGTTGGTTACATCCATGGACTCAAATTGATTGGTACCTTGTCGGTGGCTATTTATATTTGGGTCCATGCAAATAGGCAAGTTGCTTGGGATCCGTTTTTGAGCTTTATATCTTAGACCATCATACAAGTGGTGTTGAGGTATGCATACATAATTACCTACTTGATCGATGTGCATCTTGGGTTGCACCTTAACATGTGGAAAGGGTTTGGACGCTCTTTAGGACTCACCAAGGCTATAGAAAAGGGTAACTAGAAACCATATGTGCATCATATTCGAGGAATTACTGTCCATAACAAGGAACTACTTGTCGACTTGATATATTAACATTCAAATGACTACATTTATGGTTTATTCGTACAATCGGACTTAAGGGTAGGATCTCTTGTTTCTTCGAGGAGTGTCGATCTACTTGTGGTCATTTTGGAATCATATGCATTATGGTTGCTCGTATATGCAACTAGTGCTTACCTTTTCCTTGAAAGAGACATGGAGATATTTGAGCCAAGAATTTCTGATTCTGGTGAGATATGGAAGACCCAAGGGATTGTAAATCCTTGAGAGATTAAATTGATAAGTCTTTGGCTTGAATGGAAAATTCCCTGGGAAATTTTCTTCACAATCGACACTGCAAACCCAGAGAGGGAAATGTTGTTGTAAGCTCAGGTGGGATAGCACTAGTGGGTGCCTTAGTACACGCCAATGGTCATGGCTAGATTTTGGTGCAAGTACATGCGATTTCAGAATCACCGCATCCAAGCCATGGTCGAGTCCTCTATTGGAAGGCACATAAAGTAGAATGGGGAGATCATTTATGAAAACTATCGGGTTCAAAAATGAGCTATAAATTATGGCTCAAAACTAGAACAAAACCTCCTTATTCAAGGTATGGGTGAAGTCTTGCTGTGAATGGCTCTTCTTCAAGAATAAGCATGAGACTAGGCCTTATGGACTCACTCCTTGAACCTTATATAGAGGTCTCGACAAGAGCCACATCATCGAAGCGTCAGATTGGGTGGTGCGATTACACCTTATCATAATTGGGTGAATGGAGGGGTGATGTGGCTCGGAGGCCACATGCCAGATTCTTGTAATTAGCACCACAAAGGAGTGGTCGGGCTGACTAGGCATCAATCCAACTAGCCTTATAGTGTAGAGGAGGAGAGCATTCTCATTGAACGGTAGTTTACTCTCGGAATGAATGAAGCAAGGCACACAAATTAATTGGAAGTATTACATAGGCGAACATGAGATACTGGCAATATTAGCATCGGCTAAGAGGTGGACCCACTGTGCACATCAACCTAGAGGCAATTTTCTAGATATTTAAGGCGCAACGCAGGCTAAGGTGAAGTGATATGATGAGGTGTCAAGTTGTGGTGGCAGTGGAACCAGAGATGAAGACTAATGGAAAACAAGTTGGGTGGTCCCATTAACACACATAAGCCATGAGGCATAGGGAAGAAGACATATCTAACTCATGTGGGATGACGTAAGTGTTGATTTTTGTAGCATAAGATGTGCTCTCGTCTCGAGATTTTGCAGAGAGGCTAAGACACGTGCATTATCCAATACCCAAAAATTGTTTGTGGAAATTCCACTCAGAGATGATCTAATTAAAATAATTAATTATTTTTAATGGATTCCTAAGTATAAACTTAGGAAATGAGAATTAATAGGGGATATTAATTAAATCAGGTGTGAATCTTCTAGATAAAGGCATGGATCGATTCCTAGATAATTTGAGCCATTGATTAAGATCTAATATTGGTCGTTGTTATGTCAACGAGAGATTATAAGAAGGAGCTCGATGGGAACTTTGAGAACGCACTTAAGATTTGCAAAGATCGATTTTGCTGGAAAATCGAATTATGAGAGAGGGAGTGTTGAGTTTCTAGAGAGAGATCAAGTGAGATCGTTGCAGTGAGGGGTAGGGGTAGTAGACCAGAGGAATTTTTTCAGTTCTGGGGAGTGCAAAGCAGAGAATTCATTGAGAGCCACAAAGAGGCAGCGCAGAGCCACGTAGAGGCAACACAGAGCTTCAAAGGGAGTCCACTATTTCGTTGGGGGACAGTCAAGATCTAGTTCCAGAAGCCGAGGTGTGAGTTCGGAAGGCCAGAGGGTCAAGTTTCCAGTTAACAGGAGATCATCTGGAGGTGTGAGGTAGTTACTGCGTAGAGACAACGCATGGAAACTTGTCTCCAGTTCAGATCAATGTTGGATTTCCCATGTCAGTGTGAGATTTTCTCACTATCTATTTCATCAATATTTCTCTATATCAGATATCCAGTTTCGACATCCAATTATTTGTACTCAGATTACTACTACAAAATATTAAAACCGTCAGTTGTTGCACCGATTTTCCCCAGTTGGGTTTTTCTGGGAACAAGTGTCCAAAAATAATGATGTACTTGTGTGTGTGTTTCTATATTTCCTATGTTGTATCTTCTGTAGTATTTTATGTTGTGTAGGTTGCAATGAATTTAATTCGATACTTTTCGTAGGAAAATGCAAGTACTAAATTGTTCGTTTAATTAAAAAATTAGAAGAATTAACATCAGTTGTTGCAGTAGGATTTGGGTATCCAATTTTTCACGATAAGTCGGCTATGGTAGTAAGGCACGAGAGCCCAAACGAAACTCCATTGGTGTAGGGTGGATCCGCGACTAGGTAAGCCTGCAAGTTCTAGCCCGGAGTAGCAAACGAAGGGGAAAGGGGGAGGTATCTGGTAATAAAAGTCAGGCAACATAAAATTTTGGCAACTGTTGACGACCCGAAATTTCACATATTTTATCACATAATTATATGATATATTTGGCCAACAAGGATAGGGTGGGAGTTTATTAAATATGTGTGCATGACGGCAAGACCTTGGGCGTGAAAATTTGTAGCATTAAATTAGCCCTCAGGGCTTAAAGGACAATAAGCTCAACAAATTTTCATTTGTTAATGCTTTCATATAAAGGCGCTTGGGACTGTAACAGATCTATAGTCTTGATATAAAAGCACATTTGGACTATATTAACGACTTAATTATGAAAGGGTGAGAAATTCTAATTTTGGCATTATGTGTCATATTATGGATGTATGGGTCAACACTTTTTTAAAGAACCAAGGGTCAAGCTTGAAGAATTGTAATGGGAACGTCTCATGACTTGAAGGTCAAATCGAGGTAAATTTTATATAACTAGACTCGTCTTGATGGGACAATCAAAATGTTAATGTCGAACTAATGTATGAATAAGTTAAAAATATAAAAAAATTCAGACCCCATTTCCATGATAACACCTTGGATCTTGGGTTAACATAGTAATCACTTCCTCTAAATAGGTGTTATGGTAAGGATTAGGAGGGGGTGTGTTACAGAGTGGTATCAAAGAATTCAAGTTCAACACTTGGACTAGATGGGATCTATCATGGGCAAGTGATAGAAAAATTCCCACAAAAGGAGCTTCATAATGATTTTTAGAAAATTAGCTAAGCTAATGTTTAGGTGTTAAAAGTCAGTTTATGATTGATTTATTTCTTGCATAGTAGATATGCTTACTTGGTGAACTAATTATATGGCATGGTAATAATGCATGAATACCTCATTCAGGGATGGATCTCAACTCTGAGCATGATATCTAAGTGTGAATACAATGGTATCTTACTCATAACATTTGATATGTGTTGAAAATTATCTGCAATGATGTTCGACATGTTATTGTGAAAAATTCCTTGGCAATGCATGCACTTTCTATTTGGCATCTTGAAGGCAGGATAGCTAGTGGCTGTGGCCTTGGAAGAAGTATCCTCTTTATTTTTTTCAAAACTACCTATAGGGCAGTGAGTTACTTGTAGTATACCATCACCATTGATTTGGAGATGCGATTTTGTATTCTTAGACTAATTAAGTTCACGAGGTTTGAGGGATTTAGGGAAGAATCCTTGTGCGATGTGTATTTTATATAACGTTTCTTGGTTCAATGAATGATGGGAATATGTGTTATATCATGAGGGATTCACTCAGTGAACCTCTAACATAGCACATGTGTTCATGTCATACTAAAAATACCCTTAATTTGAATACATACTGGAAAATACCTCTAAAAATCACATTATTTAACCCACTAATTGTGAAACTTATGTAGATTTATAATATACTGCACAAATGGGAAAATTCTAAGCTGTAAAGTGATAGGTATATTCTTGTGTGTTGTGGTAGCCTGGATGGCATGACTTGTTTATATTTACATGTAAGTATACTTATATGAATGTATTGATTGGGATGGGGAAGTCCCATTACCTAACTGTTACATGGCAAAGATTCTCGATAGAGGTTGACCTTTTATTTATATTGATTGTGGTTTTCTTTATGAATTCTTGTCTTTGTGGTGAATACCTTCCTTGTTTAAGGAATGGGTGTGACATATGAAAATGGATGGTGGAAGCCTGTAAAGGTTGTCATCTCACTATGATATATAAAATCCATGTTTAATACTCTAACTAAGATGAGTTCAAAAGAAGAGGTCTTGTGTAGACCTTGTAGATGAAGGATTATAGCTCTAGAAGAGACAACAATGTTTTAGTTATTTTAAATTTCTTGTGTTTCATCATCCTTCTCAATAAGGTGTTTTTTTTTATATTAAATATTATTCTAGTATAGTGGGCAAGCCAATCAAAGAATTTGGCGTAGATAATGAGGACATGGTGGAATATACTAATGACACTATTGCATGTGTCAGACTTGGTGAAGAGACTAATTGAATCTAACAAATGCTAATCTCAACAGATGATAGTAAGGGTCTCGGTAAAGGGAATGATAATAGTTAATGCTCAATTTTAACCCTGTAAGACACGATTATGCATGAAATAATGTTGTTATTGTGTTGAATGGTTTATGTTTACTTTCCTTAATATTATAGATGCCCTAATTATTAGCCTAATATAAAGGCTGAAATTAATTCACTATTTTGGTCTCGGTAAAGAGACTGTGTGGAACAAATGATGTTTATTTTGGCATAGTAGTTTTTTTTAATATTAGCTTCACTTCACAAAGGAAGCATGACTACAAGAAAGCTAATATGTGAATGTATATGTAACACTTCTGGTTTTTGAAAATTATGTTTAGACATGTGACTAATACATAAATTGAGACATGTATGTAGTTGTAAGGTAGCGTGCTTGGTACAAGAGGGCAAGGAAACTGGTATATTTGTTTATATTTAGTGATGCACTAACAATTGAACGCGTGTGTAAGAACATAACAAGAATTAGTGGAATCGAAAAGAAACATGTATCGTGGCATGATGCGGCAAGATATGGACCAAGTCAATTGAGAGTGAGAAGAAGGGACATCCCTCCAAAGGAAAAGAACCTTCAGAATTTTTGATGTTGAAGGACTTGGAAGGTGAGAAAAATATTTGTTGGGTATAAATCATAAATCTCACTAGGAAACAAGAAGAATGGGTGGAGTGGAATGACAAGATGAAAAAGCGGCTGCAGGAGATAAAATACCAAGTTGAATTCTCAAAAGGGAAGAACAAAAATAGTAGGAGGAGGCCTCGTAAGGCTAAAAAGCAGAAAAAAAAACACTCTCACGTTGGAATTGTGAAGAATAACATTAGAAAATAGATTTTCCCCACAAGAAGAAGAAGAAGAAGAAATAAAATAGCTCCTATGAGCCACAGAAATACGAAACAATGATGCAATATGTTGAGAAGGAGAAGGGGTCACTCCCTGAAGCTCCTTGACATATATACATATATGTATTGAGAAGATCCCCTATGAAGTTTCGGGGAATATAAGACTTCAAGCTTGTTGTGAGCCTTGTAAAGAAGCCTTGAAATAATTTTGGTATATGAGCATGTGCATGTACATGTATACATATGTTCATTGTGTGATAGCTAGATGTGCCATGGCACTGGACTCAAGGGGACAAAATTTAACTTTTGATTTTTTTTATGTTAATGCCTATAAGTGGTGGTTTTAATTTATCATTTTCATGACTATCATCATTTTAATTTCATATTTTTACATGACCATGTTGTTGTGTGTCTGATTTCCTTTATGATTGCGATCACTTATTTTATTCTTTGTGACGTTACCTCTTAGTCTGCCTCTTGCATTTCCTATTGATGTTATGGCAGTTTATTTATTTACATGAACGAGGCTTAGGATTCTTGGGTCAAGTTGATTGAAGGAGGTAGGGAGGTCACGAAGCTTGGAAAAATAGATCCGAGGAGAGCCACATGTAATGAACATGAATACTGATCAGTTGAAATCCAAGAAACGAGGAACTGAAAGTTGGAAATATTAGCTAGAAAATAGCCAATGCTAAAACATATTGGAGAGTTACTCCTGCATACAATAATTCATCGAAAGTTTCTGCATAGAAACACTATGAAAGGGAGTTATCTAAACCCTAGTTTTAATTGACATAAGTCAATTCCTATTACGACTATGATTAAGTGAACAACAATCTGATGGCCAAGTGGTTGGGTAATCCACAGAGAGAGATGGACAATGGCATGGTAGCCATGAGAATATCACAAGGGAATTTTTCTGACCTTAACTCTATATACATATATATCTGTGATATGCCCAATATCATACTAATTTTTTATGCAAAAATGAATATTTTGTTTTGTCTAACAGGGTTTTGTCAGGGGCCCTTCTTGCGGAAGAGGGATTGTTTAAAATTATCTAAGGCAGATGTGAAGGGCATAAAAAGGTTCCTAGTTTGAGGAATCAAGTGGGAAAAATTATCCCTGGCTCATGTATGATCTTAGTACCATGTGAAAGTGACTTATAAATTTATGCCCATGTTTATGTTATGAACAGGGAATGTTGAAGGAATATCCGCATAACAAAGGCACTATGATTTGTGACATGTTGAGACAAACTTGCATAAATCATGGATCTTGGATTTGGATTGTGGATGCTGCAGTAAAGCATGGGAAGGACACTAGAGGCAGTATTGCTTGGTGTCTGTGGATAGAGACATTGTGGTCTTTGTATTTTCAACACTATTATGTACATGTGGATTATGTTGTGGTATGTGTTGTGTTGCACATGTCTATTCGTTATGTTGTGCCATATGGGTATGTGTATGTATTGTGGTACCCTGTGTATATGTGCATACGTTATGTAATGTTTTGGGGGATAAAGGTATGGGATTGTTTGGGCCCTTGTATGTTTAACATGTAGGATAGGTCAACTACCCAGAATGGGGGTTACTTGGGCCTGTAGAGGTGTGGAATACACCTTTAATTCTATCAACAAAAGACTACCTGAGTGATAGTGCCCATATTCATAAGATAGTGATTGGGTGTATATATATTTATTTGTTACTAAGGGCTTTCCTTGGAGCCAATGAGTTAGTTAGCAAGTTTGAAACTGAAGAGAAGATAAGTGAAGGCACTAGTTGCTTGTTGGGCTTGGAAACTGATCTAGTGTGTGTACATGGTCAAAGAGAAGAGAAGGCATTGGGTACTTGTAGAGATGACTAGGTGCTAAAAAATATGCTAAAAAATGAAAGTTTTCGGAATGGTGGGGAACTTAAATGACTGTGTAAATCTCATCCTTCTGAATCTAGCGCAACTCATTTCACATAAAATTAACATCGTATGCTCTCAGAAACTAGTTTTTTTCGTTTTCCCAAATAGACAAACTTTGCAAAAAAGACAGCTGACTGGGAAAAATTTGGGCCAGTGTAAGGCTTCCATGTGGCCTCTTATGATTGGTCGAAATCAATTTTTTTGGGCCTACCAATTCCCGACACGTGGCAGGCCCTGAATGGTGTTGGTGTCAGTGAATCTCATTGGTTGGATGGTGGCCAACCACATGTTGTCGTGTGGCCCATCCAGAGGCCGCCATGTGGCAACAAGGGGGCACCAAAAATTTGGTTGGAGTCTGAATTAACCTTCGACAGATTCGAACATAAAACCTCACAACAATCAACACAACGCTCAAACCATATGTGTTACCATGGTCCTTGTTAAAACAACAACCCAAACCTGTATTTAAATGTTCACTGGGAAAAGGTTTGGGGTAATGGGCCAGGGCTTAGCCCCAACCCTCCCATATTATATACCATGTGACTTCATAGTGAAATCATGGGTGTGACCTCATATTTTTATTATTATCAATTTAAAATTTGAACCTTAAGCCTTGGAAAGCTCTTTAACTGTCCCACGAATTATGCCAAATCGACGCTTTGTTAGCGAATTCAGGGTGAAAATGTAGGACAGTTCTGGATTTTGGGGAATTTTTAGATCAAATAGCAGAAAAGCTAGGGAAACTTATAACTTCTTCGGTTTTTGACAAATTTGGGAGTAGAAAGAGGTTAGACAAGAATTTTGGATAGTTTTGAAGCTAATTGAACATGTTTTGAAGCCATTGAGCACTATAAACTAATGTAACCACCATTTTTGAGCATAATGATATAGGGCCAAGTCATTGGAAGCTGGACCAAGAGACGTGGCCCATGATGGGTGAACTCCTTCATCACTTCTTGTGTTGTCATTATTTTTATGGTGTATTTGTTTGTTGTTTTCTGCTATTTCAAATTTAAATTCATGTTTTATGTGTATAAGAATTTAACATAAAAGCTCATAAAACTCAATATTAATACTTGCAATTTATGCAACCTCAAGCACATTTACATATAGATCTCATACAAATTAAGTTTGGTATCAGAGCATAGGTTTTGTTTGTTGTTGTGAGGATTTAATTGCATTAGAGGAAAATTTAGCCTAAAAGTGCCCATGAAATTTTCATGTAATTCCCATGTTATAATATGTAAACCAATCAAAATGATTTAAATTAAAAAAGAGGTACATGTCAATATTTTGGAGGGAAACTAAGAAAAACTATTTTTTTTAAAATTGTATTTTTGACTTATCTCCTTATAGGTTTTCTCAAATTTCAAGTGTAGACACTCATTGCATGCAAAATTAAATTCCACATCCAATGAATACCCATTCTCAATACTTTTGAGAAGACCCACCTTGATAAAAATTGCACATACATTAAAAAATCTTGTTTCAACACATTTTTTAATGTATTTGCAAATTTTAGTAATGTGGGTATTCTCAAAGTATGCATAATGGGTACTCATTGACTGTGAAATTTAATTCCGCATCTAATGAGTGTTTAAACGTGAAATTTGAGTAAACATATAAGGAGATAAGCCGAAAATATAATTAAAAGTAGTTTCCTCTTTTCCCTCCAAAATTCATAACTCGTATTTTATTATTTTTAATATTATTTTATTATTTTTCCTTAGGAGGACACTTTTAGGTAGAAATTTTCTCTAATGGTTTGCAAGTGTTTATGATGCTTACAAGGTTGAAGCTCAAGAGTGGAGAAGGAAAGCTTGTGGGTGTAGGTTCTCAAGTTGGGACAAGGACAAGGAGAGCCCATTTGTCTCAATTTCCACCACAAGTTCACCTCAAATTGTACCTGAAGCTTCAGAAAGAATGTCTCATGAAGGAGGAGCTGATAGTATGTTAGAGGATGAGAAAAATTCCAGAAAACATTTCTTTGACATGACTGAAATGGTGAAGGTTATCAATGAAGAGAGAAATTCAATATTGTAGGGTGAAAGTTCCAAGCCTTCAAAAGGAGAGGGTTCTTCTGGAGGAAAAGGAGGAGATGATGACAAGCCTTCAAAAGGAAATTGTGAAAAATCATCCTCTTCTCCACCATCATCTTCACCTTCATCCTCACCCTCATCTTCTTCCTCTTCCACAACAACTGTTACTCAAACACATCCACATACCCCAAGGGTTCATGTTAAAACTCCCTTATTAAAACTTGATATCAAATTCGAAGTACCTATGTATAATGGTGAAGTGAATAATAAAAGACTTGATAATTGGGTTCATCAATTTGAAGTTTATTGTAGGATTTAGAGCATCAAATATTATGAAACAACGATTCAGCTGGCTTGATTAAGGTTGGAAAGTGTTGCTTTGATTAGGTGGGATGCCAAAACAAAAGAGGATATGAAAAAGCATGGTAAGGTATCAACCTCCTAGATAGATTTTATTGTTGCACTTCGAAGAAAATTTTATCCATTATCTTGTATGCATAAGGCTATTATGGATTGGCATAATTTTAGACAGCTAAAGGGTCAAAGTGTGCAAAGTTACACCCAAGAGTTCAGAAGAGGGTCTTTGCTACTAGGTGTACACTTGAAATCACAAGACACTTTGTTGAAATATATTGGGGGTTTACACAGTTATTTTAGGCATATTGTCCTTATGTTTAATCCTACAAGTTTAGATGAGGTTTGTATTTAGGCAACACATCTTGAAGCAAGAGGGAAAAACATTTCACAAGAGGGTAACAAAAATCTGTTCACAAGTGGAGACAAGGGTAAGAATAAGTTCAAAGGGAAAGGAAAGAAGAATGCATCCGTCAAGAAGGAAGGATAAAAATTAACATGAAAAAATTGTTCTAAAGAGGGTCATGATGAAGCTCATTGTTGGAAGCTTCATCCTGAGATGAAACCAAAAAAAATTAACAACAAAGGGAAGAAAAAGACAACTGCAACTACACAACATGACTTAGGCTCCAATTTGGGAGATGAAACAAAGGTCAGAGCAATGGGAATGAAAGGTAAGGGCATAACAAGCACTAGCTCTTCATGTTTTACTAATGATACTCAAGATGAGAAAACAAGAATTGAACTTTTCGATATTCGGGTTATTTCAAATCATACCAAAATTGATACACTCTTTGATAGTGGTTCACAAGAAAATTTTATTTCCAAAGACTTAGTCAAGAAGTTAAATATAGAGACCATTCATCATCCAATACCTTATACTTTAGGTTGGATCTGAAAGAATTCAAACTTACAAGTGACGAGGAAATGCATACTTAGATTTTCAATTACAACAAACTTTCTTGATGAAGTTGAACTTGATGTAGTGCCACTTGATATTTCCAAAATTGTTTTGGGAAGCTTATATTTGTATGATAGGAAAGCTATTTTTCATCACCATGAAAACAAGTATCACTTTTTCAAATATTTTATTGAGTACATTGTTAGAGAACACCGACAAAAACTAAATCTTTCACTTGTAAATGTCAGACAAATGAAGAGACTCAGTAACTCTAGCAAGAATTTTGTGCTTTTATTGGTCAAACAAAAGAATGATGTTGAGAATGAAGCAGACTATGACTCAAGATTGAAATATGATTTGGTTGAGGTTGTCAAACAATATGATGAGATGTTTCAAAAGCCAAAAGGATTGCCTCCCAAGAGGGGAATCCAACATGAAATACAATTGCAGCAAGATTGTCCTCTTCCTAACATTGGCATGTACACTGGATGTCAGTGATGGAAAGTGCATAAATTAAAAAGAAAATTCAAGAGTTGTTGGTCAAAGGGATCATCAAACCAATTACTTCACCGTGCGGGTCACCTATTGTTTTGGTACCAAAGAGGGATAGCACATGGCGCATGTGTGTGGACTTTCGTGCATTGAACAAAATTACGGGAAAGAACCGTTACCCACTTCCTAGAATTGATTATTTACTTGATCAATTGAAAGATGCAAAATATTTTACTAAGTTGAACTTAAGGAGTGGCTATCATCAAATTATAATTGCTGAAGGTGACATATGGAAGACAACATTCAAAACAAAACAAGGTTTGTTTGAAAGGCGAGTTATGCCTTTTGGTCTTTACAATGCTTTTGCTACCTTCATGTGTGTGATGAATGATTTATTGAGGCCATTTCTAGATGATTTTGTGATAGTATACTTAGATGACATCTTGATTTTCAGTAAATCTTGTGAAGAACATGTGATGCATGTGAAAAAGGTACCCTATGTACGGTGCCTTAGGATCCCAAATAACCATAAACAGACCTTCGCAACTACAACCCTAACCAATAAACCCTTTTTAGACAGATTTAGGTCAAATATGCAGAATACATTGCGCAAGTTAACATAGAAACTATAAATCAAGAAATAAACCTTAACACATCATATCAGAGCCTTATACCATCATATCCATCCAAAAAGTATTCATATAAACCTAGACATAGTTGCGCAAGGGATCTATTCGTAGACAGTATAGAAATTGGAAATAAGATGCAGAAACATTAATAACATAAACAACATATTCATATATAACTTAGATATATGCAACAATTTTCCTTTATTACTATCAGTGCAGATCCTTCTTAAAAAACACTTCAATAGCCCGCACACACATCCAACAGGGTCCGCACACAGCAGGACTAAGATGTTCGTGCACACAGCCATCAAGAGCCTTCTTATCCAAATAATCCCCAAAAAATTTCACCAAGTATCGAGATCTAACATTCATATTCATACTTTCCAAAAATTGGCTTCTTTAGACTTGGTCTAGCCATCTATTTATACTATTAGCCTGCGCTACTCTATGGTCTGCAAATTGTGGTTTGCGGCCCCTTGATCTACCCTTTGACCCATTACAAGTCATGAGGGGTTTTGACCCACCCCAAAACCCCTGCACAAGACTAAACTATTACAAACTATAGCAAAATTAGTCAGACTTAGGGGAACTCGCTCCAATAGGCCCCCAACACAATCTTGTGACTCGTCCCAAATCACATTGGTACCAGATTCTTCATTTTATTCTGGAGCTCCTCAATGGAAGCTACAAATGGTGCCAAGACACCTACGCTTTGATCTGTTGTGTTCTGCACGGTCTCTACTAGTTTTTTCTAAATTTGGCCCTTCAGTGGCCAAAGCGATCCTATGCAATGTCTGGTTCAGGTTCCGGAATGCCAAATCAAGGTCCTGGGATAGCTTCATCGCCTCATCCGCCCAGGGCTTCATATGATCTAATACTATTTTCTTCTTGCGGCGGAGCTCCTTCACCTCGTACTGCAAATCATGGTTGGTATGAAGACATGCCATTCTCTGGGCAGGGATGAATTTAGGCAATTCCTCATTTAAGTCGTCGCACTCCTACTCCTTTGCGCACAACTCTTGGTTAATCTTCTTGACTAATGGATATATCTGCATAGAAGTCCATAGTATTAACACTTTCTCTAGGAGTTCCAAACCCTTCTCAATGTCTACGGAGATGCTGGTGAATTCTGCCTTTACTTGCATGGCCTGTTACGTGTGCACCTCTGGGGGGGTCTCAGGCTGCAGCTTCACCTGCAATGCAGCAATCTGCTACTCAAAATTTCCTTTTACGGACTAAATTTCTGCCTTGTAGGCTTTGAGAGCTGCAACCAGGCTCTCAATTTTGGCTTGTTGCATTGTGGAGGCTGGGATAAGTACATCTGGAATATCACCACATAGAATGTCAATGAAATTATCTAGCTCTGCGTGTTGAGCTACGACAGTCTGTTACGCTGTCTGAGCCTGGGTAGACTTGGTCATCTTTTTCGTTGCAATCTACTCAGCCTCGTCAATCTGTTGATGTACATGAGCCTCTCGGCTCTGTAATTATGTGGCTATGAAAATATGTAGCGCATGGAGCTTCCCTCTTGGAAGCTTGGCAAGGTCGATGCCGACCTACGGGCAGGTTTGGACCTGCACAATTCTTCTTTCTCCATTGATACCGCTGCACACGGGAAGGGGCAGATTCTGCTTCTTATTGTTGTGACGATCAAAGTAGATGGCAGGCTTGCTTGCACCGGCCTCGGTTGTTCCACACTCACTTGCAATGTATCTGTTTTGAGTTGGAGGACCTGCAAACTCGACTGTAAAGCTTCCACTACAACTTTTTATTGGGTCACCATGGAATTGTAGTGGTCCTCTAATGCTAAAGCAACTACATCGGAAATTTTTTCGAGGACCTCCTCTATCAAAGTAACCTCTTGCTCACCTCCTGCCTTAGACCCTTTCCTCTTCTTGTGCAACATTTTATATGTTTAGCCGCCTCTCTTAGTGCCATGCGGAGATTAAGCACCATCTCCATCAAGCCCGTCCAAACCTCTGAGGTCCACTTCCTCATGGTCACCTCCTAAATCCTGATATTTGTCTTTTTCTGCCTCTGGATCTTTTTCTGCTTCAGCTCCCTTATCTTTCTTGCTTGTCTCCGTGTGTGGCTCTGTTGTATATTTTGGCATTGTGTCTTTTGGAGTTTTTTATTTTGAAGCTTTTTCTTTCCCAGATGTGGACGGCATAATGGGCTTTATGGAGACAAGCTCGATATTCGATGAATTCAACCATGTTGCGATGACATGGTCAAATTTCGCCTCCGTGACCATGTAAGGTAAGGTGTACCAATTCGAATCTTTGTCTGCCTTGATCATGAAGCTATGCATGGTCACCTGAAACTCTTCAAAATTTTTATATTTTTCATGGACTGTCCACGAGAGGCATGGTATGGAGTGGCTAGCTTGTGCCAGCGCGCCTTCAAACAGTACCCAAATTTTTTTTTTCTTCAACTCTTTGAGTGTTTGATGAGTCCCATAAATTTGCGTAGTGTGCCCCCTCACATACGCCTGGCTCAATTTTAGGAAGGATTGCATCAGCTAGGGTCGCCCATGCCACCAGCAAAATCAACAATAGTAGCCATGAGTAGTAGACCTGCTTCCCCAGTTCCTCCACCTCGCGCACATTCTGTAGAAACTCCTCACATAAAAATTCTGACCAGTTATAGAGCATCCCTTTTTCACATTGCCCCGCCAAGGCAATCATGTGCACAGTGACCATTTTTGGTCGGAACTTCCTCATAGGCTTACATCCGAGGTCAAGGGTGCCCATGCGCACCACCGAGTCAGCGATGATCTAGACCAGAAATCCCCGCTTTTCCCATCCCACCTTTTACTTGTCCTTTACTTCTATTTCTACTTTTAGCTCATTACTCTTCCCGAATCCCTTCATCCAGTGAGGCCCCTTCTTGGCCAGGCTATTGATCCGATGGAGTAGTGCGGCATTGATAGGAATTCCCCCCTGAATCCACAATGAGCCCTCATGGACCAAGGCCAAAAATTGGCACACACAAATGTCTGTGATTGGGTACCTCTCGAAATATGGGAACCTCAGAAAATTAAGGACTCCTGCATTGTGCAGCCCGCGCACCCAGGGCATCGACTCCACCTTTGGTACATCATCGTACAACACCCGTTCCAAGTAATTTTCTGGTGCAAGCTCTAGGAACGTTGCTTCATTAGCCATATCATAATCGTCAAATTTTATCTGGGGGATCTTGCCAAACATTTCTCCATTCAGAGGACACCTTGAGGAATCAACGACATCTGCAAATACTCCTACACAATACCAATGTTTTGTTGCTTGTGCACCGAGGGATTTCATGTCTTAACATAGGCTGGATGCCATGCAATGGGTTATATGAGCATTGCTTCTTGCCTAGCAATCATTGGCTGCTTTGATGGGTCACTAATGGAGGATTGTTCCTTGGAAGCTTGCCTAGGAAATGTGACATTCCGTGGAGAGGTACGTGGCTTAGAAGTAGCCCAATTCGACATCTTTCCCTTGCCTTTCTCTTTTGTCGGAGTGGACACAAATTCTTCCATGTCTGGGACTACTTCTCTGATCTCATCCTAACCCATCTCCGTAGAAGTAGTGAGGGGCGTATAATGTTCCTTTGTAGGTTTGGTGGCCATCATTCCCACACGGAATATGAACTCGGGGTTACTAATGTCAGAAGGAGATTCGCAACCAGACATACAGAACTCACAGACAGCAGGATAGAGATTACAGACAATCATAGGGCACCAAATATTCAAATAGAGATGGAACCAATTGAGACCCACGCCTACCTTTTTATAAGCCACTGATGGTAAAAAACGGTCATATTATTATTAATTTCCACTTACCGTTAATTAAATGGTAAAAAATCCTCTAAGATCACCTCATTAAATGCGATAAATCCACTCCCTCCAATGGTAATTTCACTTTTTCACCTAGTTGCATTGTTCCAATGGCTAGTTTCTTGACTTGTGCATCACCCTTGTGCTTTTGTCACACTTTACTATGCCCTCCCATTCTACTGTGTGTAGACCCCTCGATTCTGATGGTCTGGCCATATAGTCATTTGGTCGACACCGGATTATCTCGATATGGCTTCAGGTATTTTCCATTGAAATACCCAGGAAGGTTCTCTCCGCATAGCGTGGCCAAGCACACCGCATCTCCATTAGTGATATCTTGCATGATATATGGCCCCAACCAATGATTTTGAAACTTCCCAGGGTGGTGTGCAAACTGAATATCATATGGAAAAACCAAGTCTTCCTCCTTGAACACCTTCTGCTTAATGTGCCTGTCATGCCAACTTTTTCGCACACCTTCTGCACTTCCTGGTGGAAGTTAGAAATGAATCGATCTTCTTCTAAGGCAACGACTTGCACCAACCATTCCTCAATAATGTTAATCTTGGCCATATTACTGAAAGCAGTGATGCGCAGGCTTGGGAAAATATAGTCCATGGGCATGATGGCTTCCTGCCCATATACCATCCTGAATGGTGTTTTTCCTGTCAACCTTTTGCATGTTGTCCTGTAAGCCCATAGCATAGAAGGGATGTGCATGTCCCAATCATCTCGATTGGCATTACAGATCTTTGTGAGTGTGTGCTATAGAATATTGTTGAAAGATTCTACAGCGTCATTTTCTTATGGGTGATAAGGGGTACTCTTCTTGTGATGGATCTAGAATAACTATGTCAAAGCTTCAATTGTTTCGTTAACAAAATGCGTACCTCTATCACTCATCAAAATCTTTGGGCATCCAAACCTGGTCAAAATGTGCTCAAAGATGAAGTACACAACAATATTTGTAGTACAGTCCTTAACCACCTTTGCCTCTGCCCACCTCTTCACATAATCAGTTGTAGTAATGATATATCATGTTCCAGTCTTCTTTTCAGGAGGGTTGATTGGTCCAAAAAAATATATAGCCCATTTTTCAAATGCCTGCAAGGCCATATGCGGTTGTAGGGGCATTTCATATCTACGCGAAGGCTTCCCAGTTCATTGACATGCATCATAGGCCCAGAATTATGCCTGTGCATCACTATGCAGTGTGGGCCACCATAACCCAACACACAACACCTTTTGCATAGTGGCTTTCCCAGCATAGTGGCCTCCTTCCACTCCTCCATGAGCCTCAGCCAATATAACCTACCTTTCAAGTTCCAATACATGTATCCTTAATACTTCATTTGCTCTTAATTTATACAACTGACCTGTAATCAGGGAAAAATCAGTTGCACGTAGAACCAAATCCTTCTTCTGTCGGACTAAATATTTTACAAGAGTTGTTCCCGTGGTCAGAAGATGAATAATATCAGCAAATTGGTCATCAACTACCATGATAGCGAAGAGTTGCACATCAGGTAACCCCTCCTCCAGACTGGTTGGTTCTTCCCCATTCTCAATTCGTGGCAGATGATCAGGCCCAACATTCAGTAATCCTGGCTTCATGATGATCTCAAATTAATACTCCTGAAAAAGAAACAACCATCCACAGATCTTCCCCCCCAACCAGGCTTATTGACCAGGTATCTTAAAGCAAAGTGATCAGTGAAAATTTTGAAATTCCGTCCTAGCAGATAGTGTCTATATTTTTGCAGTGTGTATACCATGGCCAATCCTTCTTGTTCTATAGTTAAGTATTTGCGCTCTGCGCTTGAGAGCTTCCTACTAGAAAAAGCTACTGGGTGATCAATGTATCCTTCTCCTGGATGTGCTAACAAAACCCTAAGTGTTATACAAAACTCATCTACATGCACATGAAAAACCTTAGACCAGTCTGGGATTATCAGAATAGGCATAGTGACCATTTTCTCCTTTTAGTAGATCAAATCTCTTTTGACATTCGTAGTCCCAAAAAAATGCTACATCCTTCTTTAGCAACTTCTCCATCGGCGCAATGATTAGATCATACCTTTTGATAAAATTCCTGTAATAACCAGTGTGTCCTAGGATAGAGTGCCAATGTTTATCATTGGCAAGAACTTCCAAGTTGATGATAACTGCAATCTTGGCTGGGTCGACCATTAATCCTTGCCGACATACTATGTGCCCCAAAAAAATCCCGAAAGGTACGCAAAAGATGCACTTCTTCAGGTTGAGAGAAATCTGGTGCTTCCTACAAGTATCAAGCATCATGCATAGGTTCGACACATGTTTCTTTATCAATCCAAATATTTTCCAATCATCAAAATATACCTCCAAGAATTTATGCATGAATTTCTTGAACACAACCACAACCATGCACGAGAAGATTTCAGGTGCATTTTTCAACCCGAATGGCATGACAATGTATTGGAAAGAATCCCATTTAGTGGCGAAGGTGGTCTTCTGGCACAATTCAGATCTGATGATATCCTAAGAATCCATCAGTAAACGAATAAGTTTCTTGTCCTCCTACATTATCCAGGATCGTGTCAGAAAATGTGGCAGGGAAGGGGTCATGCACACAGACATCTTTCAACTTGCACAGTTCTACATAAATCCTTATTTATCCTTTGGTATTTTTCTCCTGAACCACCATTAGGCTTATCTAATCAGATTGTTCGACCAGTTCAATGATACCCGGCCACCATCTTCTCTAAATACTCCTGTACTTTATGCTTATATTTGTGGTTTAATCGATAAGGGCGCTACATGGCAGGGTGTGCATCTGGTTTCAACATGATCTTCATGACACCGAGGTCCCCTACAATGCCCTTCAGCTCAGAAAAATTTGTAGGAAATAGATCCTAATATTTTTCCAGTAACTCTATAATCTTTCCTATTGTATCATCATCCAGTAGTCCCCAATATTGGCTAACTTGGGTTGCTCTATCGTCCCAATATTGAATTCCTTCAATTTTATAGGTTTATTAACGTCCATCATTCTTAATTTGGGCCCTACAACAACACGCTCTCCTTCCGACTCCGAGATATTAACGTTCCTTGGGTCATCTTCATTATCATCGATTGATAGATTTCTATAGTTGACGATGTCTTGCATCTGTGCATCCTAGGCCAGCACAACGCACTCCCTACAGGGTCGGGATTTATCAAAGACCAAAGAATCGATGTCTTGGAGGGCTTCATCCAATTTCTCTGAGTCCCCCACAAAGCCAAAGGTTTCTAGGAAATCTTCAGTCATTCTGTACTAGTCTCAAGTACCTTGATGTAGCTCAACTTCTAGATACCAGGTAGTAGGTACCGGTCCCAATGAGTGGACAAACCTATGAGCCCATTCGTTCCATGTTTTTTCATCCCATACCTCCATCCACATGGCCAGGTGCCTGCGCGGATCCCCCCTACCATAGAATAATTCAATTGGTAGGGTGGCTAGAGGTTCAAAATGTAGCATCATCATTTGTCTACATTCCTCCCAGTCCTGGAAAGTTCCCTTGTGCGTCTCCCACCACCGTACTGGAGTTGCGCGCATATCCAAATCAAGTGCCCAGAACCTTCGCTCCTCTAGGACAACTTTTTCCAATGCTTCCAAATAATATTCTTTGATGCTACTAGAACCATCAAAGTGGGGTAGTTCTCTTACTTAGAGGATATGCTCCAGAAGTTCTTTATGATTTTTAGGCAGTGCAGTGCAGAGACATCATGTAACCGGTTTTGGAAATTCTCCATTTCACCATAAGAATCGGAAAAACAAGAGCTATCCTTCTCCCAGTTCAACATGCCGTCAGCTGTAGGGTTGATCCAATCTTCTTCATGCACAGTCAGCATATAGATATGGTCTACTCATCGCCTTCGTGCAATGGTTTTTTGTATTGTTCTCCTTCTGCCGGATCCAGTAGGACTATCACCCGTGTACCATTATTCTCAAAAATCATACTTCTATGCTTCATATTGATGATGCCTCCCATATCAATGGCCCAATCCAATCATAACAGTGTAGGGTAGGGGTCTGCATCATCCAAAATTTTTAAAACCTCAAATTTAGCAAATACCTTTACTCTAGCGATGTCTACCACAACTTGCAGAAGCCTGGCAAGTGGAATGATCTTTTGTTGATTGGCCATGCATAGCTAAATGGTGGACCATTCCAAATTTGGCTCTCCCATATTCTGCCAGGTTTTTTTAGGTAATACATTTGCATTAGACACTAGTCCAAGATGACCTGGTCTATCTCATAGTCTCCAATCTGCACAGTCATGTGCATCTCCCCACCAGAATTTCTCTTCTTCTTTTTATAAACCTTGTTTATAGCCTTGGTTTCTGTCTGTGGCACCTCCTTTTCTACACAACTATCTATCAGGGCCTGGAGATTGTCTACTACCTTCTCGCTGTGCAGTAGCTTAATGCAGGCTTGTAATAATGGCTTAACTTCATCATCGGCTTTCGGTTCCATGGGAGTTCTTGAGGTGGATGCTCCTGCATTAGCAAAATCCTTTCTGGCTTCAATGAAAATCTTTTTTTCTTTCTACAAGTTGAGGCTTTCCTTATTTTCAAATGAATTTCTGATCAGTGGTTCTGCGCCATCCCTCTCCTCATTTCCTCCAGTGGCAATACCGATGAGTGTAATTACATTTACACTTGGACTGTCATCGCGTGGTTCAACCTTAACCCTGTGTATGTTTTGCGTTGGCGTCTGCTGATTTTCTTGAATTTTAGCTATTAACATAGGACAATCTTCAATTACATGATCAAATTGTCTACAGTACCTACAGGATTGTCGTGCAGGGTTCAGGCAGTGTCATGCATAGTTCCAGGCATCTCCACAGTTGTAACAAATTAGTTGCTCTCTCCTTCGACCTGCGCCTCCTCCTCTCCCCCCTCCCCTCCCTCTTGCTGGGGATCCTCCTTGTCTGTAGGGAGATTGTGGTGACGATGGGTCAACCTGCACTCTGTAAAGGTTCACTCTGTTGATCATTAGGTCATACGTTCGGTAGTTGTGCTCATTGTGACCCACCAAAGAGCAGAATCTACACCATTTTTTCTTTATTTCAGGTACATAAGCTCCTAACCGCGGGCAGTGGTTTATATCATTTTTCCCGCCCACCCCATAATCGACGCATCACATCGTGGGGGTACTAGGCCCAACAACATCCCTTGGGCATAACAGGCTCGGTCCCCCAGCTTGCATACAATCCGACAGCATAGGGCCATGATCTTTGGTGTGACCAGATACCATGCAACGTATGCACCAGACATATGTGCTAGCTTCTTTACCCTAGTCTCTTCATAAATTCTGAATTTCTAAGTGCATAGCTTATAATTGGCTTTGAATCTGCAGCGCTCCAAATTGAGCATCGTCCCTCATCGCAACTTCTAATTTCATAGCAATTTCCAGGGCTTCTTCGTGTGAATCAAACTTATGTTGACCCATGGGCCCACGTAGATGTGGAAATAGCATGGCGATGAAACATTCCTTATGCTTCTTATCATCATAAGAAAATCCTCCGTAGCTGATGACTTTAATTAGTCGCTGGTCAACTTCCCAAACTAATTTCATAGGCCCTTGCTTAATATCTTTCAGTTCTACTACACATTGAGAATAATATTTTGGATTTTGGAACTATCGCTTCAGGGCATCCTTGATATCCTGAACTATGGGATCCACATGCTGAGCAAGGTATCCCATAAACCTACCTAAAGCACGACTTTCAAAGGCCATAACCAGTTGCGCTCTCTTAACAGCATCAGTAGTGAAATTTTGCGCAGTCCACACCGCATTCACCACAAACCAAAATCGGTCCATATCCTCATCCCCCACACCGTTAAAGGTGGGTAACTTCATCTACGTGGCCATATAATCCGCAGGTGAGGCTGGTGGTGGGTTAGGAGGATTCTTACCCCTGTGCGAATTTTATGGCAGCATAGCAGGAGGGATAGTCTTAGTATGCATAGCCCCGCTTCCGTTTAGATCAAGGGAGCTTCTCAGAGTTCTGTATACAGATTTTTCCCCTTTCTATTTGACCTGATAGTATTTACCGCTACGCGTCATTATTTCAATCTGATCAGGGGTCATTCACTTGGTGTGGATGCACAAAATACCCTTTTCACACAATAGCATCTTAATCAGCAGAGGCAAATTTTGTAATAACTTATCCCTCAATCCTTTGAAAAATATCCTTTTAGCTTCAGAGTAGGACACAAACTGATCAAATACAAATTCTATTAAAAACCCGCCCAAGATGTTGTCAACCCAGTGATCTACATTCCAGGTAATGGAATTATCATCCTTCTCTAATTGTTGGATCAATTCAGGGGTCCACTGCGTGATCTGATTGTCCTTCCAACGGGTTTGGAATTATGCTAACCTTGCCAACCACTCCTGCAGCTCATGTGGAAAGGTTACGAAGAAGATCTTGCGCACCTCAGTAAAATTATACTTATTATTCCACTCTTTAGCAGATAAATTCTTACTTTTGTTTTCTATTAGGGAAAATTCTTGAATTCATTTTTCAAACCAGTCCTCAAGTTCAGGCTTTAATGGCTGCCAATGACCTCACGACATCACCCAACCTCTCTCAAAATTCTCCCAGTCCTGGAAACAAAACCATTTGTTGGCTTGAGGGGTCCTCGCCTAGGTTCGGAATTGAGGTTAACCAACAAAACCCTCTTACTATTGGCCCTTTCGATAGTGACCCACTTAAACTAGTCAAAGTCTCACCCGAAGCAGTATGGGGGGGTGATGGAACCAAGTTTCTACACCCTGAGAGAGGTTTGAATGATGTGGGTGCCTTAAGATCCCAAATAACCATAAACAGACCTTCACAACTACATCCCTAACCAGTGAACCCTTTTTAGACAGATTTAGTTCAAATATAAAAAATATCTTGTGCAAGTTAACATAGCAACTATAAATCAAGTAATAACCCTTAACACATCATATCAGAGCCTTATACCATCAGATCCATCCAATAAGAATTCGTATAAACCCAAACACAATTGTGAAAGAGATCTATTCGCAGATGTATATATAACTCAGATGTCCACAATAACTCAGATGCATATATAACTCAGATGTCTGCAATAACATTCCTTTAGTACTATCAGTCTAGATCCTTCTTACAAAACACTTCAATAGCCAATGGGGTCCGCACACAACAGGACTAAGGGCTTCACGCACACAGCCAAAATTAGCCTTCTTACCCAGATAATCACAAAATATCACCAAGTATCCAGATCTAACATTCACATTCAGAATTTTTCGAAAACTGACTTCTTTAGACTCTATCTAGCCATCTATTTATACTATTATCCTACGCTACTCTATGGTCTACAAACCGTGGTTTGCGACCCCTTGATCTACCCTTTGACCCATTACAATTCATGAGGGGTTTTGACTCGCCCCAAAACCCCTGTGCAAGACTAAAATCTTATAAAATATAACAAAATTGGTCGGACTTAGGGGACCCCGCTCCAAAAGTAGGCATACCATTCAACTCAAATGTACAAACTCTTACCTAATTATGAACTCTATTCTTGGTACCTGTAGTCAATTTCACTAACCAAGTTTCTACATGCACTTCTTTATTCAAACCACACTTATCCACCAAGTCTGGGTTAACATAACTATAATTAGATCCAGGGTTAATCAAAATAAAAATAACTTGATCACAAAGCTTATTTTCCATCTCAATGATAGATTCTTGATGATTTGTTTGCATATTATCCAATGCCACATAGATATGAGGAATGATATTCCCAACATCCCCAATAGTCTATGCCTTATGTGCACTATATATCTGAGGGCTACCGCTATCATTTTGCATAAAATCCTTTTTAAGATGCTCCTTACCACATGTCCAACAATCCAACTTCCATGTACCATCACCTTTATTCTGTTGTTGTGACCCATGTCCCTGTCTAGTTGCATTGGAATTCATATGCGGTGCAACATTCTCTTTTTATTTTGCATGCTAAGGTTTTTGTTATTTTCAGGTGCCATTTACGCTTACCTTTATCTTTCCCTTCCATCCTTGCTAAGATTCATTCTTAGGCATTTACTACTCATAACATCTTTTCAGTTTCCCAATAACTTCCTTAAGTGACCTAGGATCATCATACTCAATCTGATCTTTAAATACTAATGGAAATCCACTAAAAAATATTTTAACTTTAGCCTTCTCATCATATGATACATACCTCAATAACTCCAGGAAATTGGTCGTATACTCCTCATATGTCATTGATCCCGTCTTAAGCTCATATAATTCCTTAGCATTTTTTTCGTAGTACCTTTATAATAAGTATTGCTTCTTGAAGAGTCTCTTGAATTCATTCCAACTCATATCCTCTGTCCTGATGTCTCTAAACCATTTTACATCTTCCCACCAGATATATGATTCCCCTTTGAGGCCGAAGATAGTTATTTTGGCCTTCATATTCTCTATATACCCATAGAGATTCAAAGAACTTCTTCATTCCAAGTAACCAAGCCTCTGTGTCCTCAGGCTTCTTCAAATCTCCATCAAAGGTAGGTGGATTAGCTTTCTTAAATTCATCTAGAAAATATCCCCTGTCACTCCTCCTATAAGTGTGATAACGATGATGATCATAGTGCTTGTCGGAACCAGAACTAGAATAGTACATGTGCCCATCACCTCTCTTATCTGTAGTGTCCTTGAATCTACCATCTCTGAACATGCCATCCCTATCTGACCTATGACCACCATGAGGCCTACTGCCATATGCCCATTATTTTTGTCCTCCTGTCCATGGCTGATCCGAAGTGGCCCCTGTCTCTGCAATTATGAGAAAATCTGAAGGATTACTACATTGAATTCTCCTTGTTTCTCTTATGCCTACATTATTATGTCATTTTCTTTTTTGTAACTCCTTATTTCTTCCTTCAATATTCTCTATATACTTGCTAAATCAGAATAGTGACTAACCATGCTACTCATCTAATCAAAAAGGATAATCTCATGAAATTTAGTCTACCATCTTGCTATTCATCTTTATCTCTTCCTGCAAGGAATACTATGTCAGCTAAACCAAATCATAAACAAACCAACATACCTCAGTATATTTCGAGGAGGATAACTCATTTTCAAGACCAACCAAATTAACAAAATACACACACGCACATACACACAGATATATAAACATAATAAAGTCAACATATATGTTAGCTCCCCGTAATTTGCAAGATTGATTGAGATACAAATGGACGGGGGTAACATAAAACCAAGCTTTGGAATCCAAGGACCTAGCCTTCCTGGATTCAGAGAGGAATCTCTGTATTAGGTGCAAAGATGTGAACTTGTTTGCTGATTATGGTTGATTTTAGGCTAGTTATGAATTATTGGGTTTGTTGATAGTTTTTTGGTTGGGTATGTTGCTTAGATAGACTAGATAGAAACAATTAAAACTTCGAGTCATTGGGCAATGGAGTCTAACAAGGTCATGAAAGGTTCATAAATGGAGCAGGGAATATTGTAGGGAAAATCTAGCTTGGTTGGTGGATCTTTGAGGTTTGAAGGATCATGAGATGGACATTAATTTTGAGAAACAAAGTTTGACAAAGAGCAGTAAAGAATTCTCTATCATATACTTAAACTAAGGGAGTTAGAAGAATCATAAGCATATAGAAGAAATCAAAGGCAGAGGAAACCCTAAACTCTTTGATTCAGACTTAAAGCAGATAATTATCCAAGACAAACATTTAAATGAAATACAAAAAGGCAAGAAACTTATTTAACTTTCATGGATTTCATTATCAAGAACAGAAAACATTAAATATGCACAAATAGCTACAATAATAGAAGGAGAGAAACTCTGAACATCTAAGATTATATCCATGAAGGTTCTTTAAACAATTAGCTAAGCAAATTCAAAGAGCATGAGTGAAACAAACTTCTTTTAGAAACCTAGGTAATGGTGCTTTAAAGAGATGACACCAAGACCAGAGTTTTTAGTGGCAACAAATATGCAGGGGTAGCCATAAATCATGCTTGATACCAACTGATATAAACCATTCAAGAAATAGAAAAGGTAAGGAAATCCTTAGAGAGAAAAATATGAATTCTCTAACATATCCTAGTAGAAGAAAACATTAAGGCAGTGAAGAACAAACAGACCTAAGGTGCCATCAAAAAACATGTCTTAGTATAAATTCTTTGTCCTACTGCAACAGAGAAAGATGGAAACATAATGAAAAACTATAAAACATGAACAAAAGAGAAACACATCACCATCAACCATGCTTATCGATCCTGCAAACAGTCCTCCTCCATCAACAAACAAATCAAGGCATGCATGAGCTCCAAGACATCAAATTGTTTTCAAAACTCCAAGAGGCTATGTATTACTTGAGAATAATTCATCAAAATCCAACCCAATACATAAGAGCCTTATGCTCTATTTATGGAGCAAATGAGGAGGTGGAAACCATAAGAGGCTTCTAGAAACCCTAATTTAGTCATAAATGTCATAAATGTGCTTAATGACCATGCAAGGCCCAAGACACATAATATCTAAGCTAATAAATGAAAAATATCATAACATAACTCCTCAATCAAATCTGGAGTGATTTTTCCAAGAAAATATTAAAAAACCATTTTTCCATTAATCAGTGTCTTTTGTTGACTTTTTGGCAAAAGACAGTCTATGTGCGTAGCACCCTTTCAACAGAAAATAGGGTCTGTTGCAGCTGAGTTTTGGATCCCTTCCCGACATCGGTTTTGGCCCCGTGATGGCTCGTTGGAAAGCTTGATGAGTCTACTTTCCAAAAATACTTGAATTGTGCTGAATTAATTCCATTTAATGGCTTGAAAATGCATTCTACCAGCACTTCTCAGTGCATAGCGCCACCTTCAACAGAAAATAGGCTCTGCTGTAGCCAAGTTTTGGACCACTTCCCGATGTCGGATTTTGCTCCGTGATGGCTCATTGGAAATATTTCTGAGTCCTTTTTCTAGATATTCCTTTTATTTTTTTACTGGGTTCCATTTACGTATCCAAAAATCCATTCTCCCAACATTGCTCTGTGCGCAACACCTGGTCTTAATAGGAGGCAGAAAGGTCAAATTTTGGGTGTTTTTTGACCTTTTGAGGGGGTAAAAATGCTCCAATGGATCTGAAATTTTGTGGGTAGACTGTTGGTGATATAAAAAATCCAAAAATGTAAACTTTGAGAGCTGAATATGCACCAATTTTGTGTGTAGCGCCTAGGGTGTTGCGCTCCTAGGGGTCAAAATTTGGAAAAAACCAAAAGTTGTCCAATTTGCCTCAAACTTGGTGGAGAGGTCCTTCAAGGGTTTAGATAAGCCTATAAAATTTTTTTAGTTATGTCTCCAAGTTTTTTTGTCTTAAACTCTCTTTGAATGCTTTAATTTTCAATGAATTCTTTGTTTCGGGCACTTCTATCTCTTTCCTTGGAGTTGACACTTTTAACTTTTGTCTTACTTTTACCTGCTTCTCATTTAGGCCTTCAAACTTATCATTACCTCCTTTACTTGATTTACTGTCTTCTTGGCTCTCGAACTGATCACTATCCTCTCCACTTGCTTCATTTTGGATCTGTTTTTCATAGAGGTCCTCTTCTCTGTCACTTTCTGCACTGTCACTATGGATTCCTTGGTCATTCAGAAGTTGATTAGTGTCATGATAGTTATGACAGTTGTAATGAATTTCATGACTATTCCCTTGCTCATCATGGTTTGTCTCATCAGTACTATTATCTTCATTACTGCTTTGGTTAATGCCTTCACCTTCAAATTCTAACTCAGCTTCATCATTGGTTTGCTTTTGACCTTCAACTCCTTCATCCTTATATTCCTTTGTTTCTTCATTTATCATCATTCGTATCTTTTTCTATGCTTGGGAGTGAGAAACTTGAATCATCTCCATCAATGTTTTTGCTCCAAGTGTTTATTGTTTTTACTTTCATGGCTGTCAATTTCATCTTTATTTTTATATAAACTCTGCCTCTAACCTATTGATTTCTTCCTCAGACATGGTGACTTGTCTGAAACAACAGGATTTTTAAGTTGGTGAGGGTATTTAGGTTTATGGAGGGCATGTGAGTGATGTGTGGGAAAAATTTCATCAAATGAGGGCAAGATGAAGCAATCAGAGAATGTTTTTAGAGTCTAGAGGTAGGTTGGCTTGTACTGAATGTTTTAAACCTATGACAACTCTCAAATTTTCAAAATCTTCCCTAGAAATTCAATACTTGGATTTTCATGCATATTAGGGTTTGGTCACATTAGGTTTTTTAATGTTCTCCTTGATTATGAAAAGAACACTCAGAAGTTTAGGAAAAAAGGACCACCAACCTTGCTTGACTGATGTAGGAGTTTTGGAGGCAAAGATTTCGATTTAAGCAAATTTTGAGCAATTTTGACAAAAATATATCTATGCGCAAAGCCTAACTAGGGGTGTGGCACCTGGCTCCAGGTGCATAGTGTCATGTTATTTAACACTGCACTTGCCTCCTCTATGCGCAGCGCCGGGCTCCAGGTGCATAGCGCCTCTGCCGGTGCGCAGAGGGAATTTGGAGACCTTCCCAGTGTCAGAATGAGCTCTGTGATAGCTCATTGGAAATCTTGAATTTTCAAATTTCCAAATATACATTTTTTTTCCTGTTTGGAGTTGGTTTTCCCAGTCAAAAGTTGATTTTCCCAAGACTGGTGAAAAAGTCCTGAATGATGGTGCAGAAATGCAGAGTGCTGGTGCAGACTACTTTTGGATAACTTACTTAATTCCAAATTGAGCTCACGATAGCTCATTGGAAATATATTGAAGTATAGTTTTCATTTGACTCATTAATCAAGTCATTTGGACACTCTAGATATGAGAGAAATTGATTTTTCCAAGGTCACTCTAGAAGTGAAGAATTTCTCCCATGACATATTTATTTTTGACATTGATTTCAAACCATGATACCTATGTAAAAACTGAAGGAGGGTTTTCTTATTGGCCCTATTATTGAAAAAAACCTCTTTCGCGTTTGCCAAATTCATCTATGTTTGGTCAGAAACACAATTTGAAGCAAAACTATCCCTAGGTGTGACACATGGCTTGTCTCTTGGAATGAATTCTTGGAAAATGATGGAGGTGTGATGTTTATGAGCTGGTATAGAATTATTTTTGCTGACATGATCTATAAAATTAATCCTTTTCTCTTGTGCCTCCTTTTCATATCAAACCCTATCTTATTTGGAAGAGGAAATTAGGGTTTGGTGTAGGGGATTTAGGATCGCCTTGCAGAGGGAGGGGAATGAAGGGGTGAACGGTTGTATACATTATTGGGGAAATTTTTGGGGATAGGGATAGATGTTAGGGAATACATGAAAGTTGAATTTCAAGAATTGAGTGAGGGGAAGGGGTCCAAAAGGTCAAAACATAGGCCTAGTCTCAAAAAGTGTCAAATTGTGGCAATAGACTATGTTTTGTAGAAAAATGATGAATTTGAGGAATAGGAGTGATGGGAAGTGTTTATGAAGGTATATTAAGGATAGGAGGAGGTGTAATAGCATCAAGATACAAGCCTTTTTTATTATTTAATCATGGAGGTTGTGAAACCAAGAAAATTGCCCTAAAAAACCCTAGTTTTCCTGTCTCCCTTGTTGCAAGATGCCATCATTGAGTAGCAGACCTCTTACCTTACCAATTTCTTCTTCTGGTTGGCCTCTTATTACTTCTGCAGTGTCAAGATAGCCCATTACCTTATGTGCAGAATTTTGAAGCTGAATGGTAGTCTTTTTGGAGATGATGACCTTGAAAAACATGAAACCCTAATTGACCTAGTGGGAATTCTTTGACCTCTCTTTGACTGAAAATTGGTTTGGAATATTCAAGTGTAAAAATAGAGTATTGAAAAATTAGTGTATTTAAGATCCAAAATACAATATGCTTGATTTATCTAGAGAGTCTACAGAGATATTTTAGGGACCATCAATGCTTGAGGGACTTGGGGATCATGGGCATGAGTTAAGCTTGTAGGAAGCCCTAGGTGGAAAATGGAGTTATGGGCAAGGAAAAAATAGAGTGATGAGGTTATAGGTGGGAAAAATAGGATGTATATGAGTGGCATAAGCCTATGAGGTGTTTTTTAGAAGTGGTAGGTTGACCAGGGAATGACAAAATAGTAGAATAGTGAAAAATTGCTCTAAGGATAATGAAGGTAGTGAGATTTCTAGAACTCGCAATGTTCATGAATTTTGTTTCTAGAAATATAGTATAGACATTTATTCATCTACAAAGGAAAAAAAAAATACTGATGACTAATAGTGGCTCCACTTGGGGAGGGCAGCTCCTTTTCGGGAGGTGTCCAGAACCTCAGAGTTTAGATCTCTGAGCTTTGAAGACCAATGCCTTACTTGCACTTTTCAGATCTTTCTTTCTTCATTTGCTAATGTTATTTTGAAGCTATGATCTCATAATATGAAAAGACATGTTTTCTTCAATCTCTTTCCTACCTACCCATCTTACTTGGCCTAACATTTTTTCTTCACTTGGGTGCACTTGGATCTGCAAACCCTCGACATTTTTATTTTTGAAAACACAAATCAAACTATCTGATTGTACCCTTATTTCTTCCAAGAGTTCAGATTAGGCTAATGAACTCTCTTATTCTCCACCTAGTCTAATCATTTGTCAAGATTAAGCTGTTTGGAAAACTTCATTCTCTAAGCTATAAACATGAAATTGCAAGCATGGTTTAAATCCGGATTAGGCAATCTGACTTACGATGAGTTGTGGCATAAGAAGAAGCTGGACACAAACATTATTTTGCATAAAAGTAAAAATAGAAAGATAAGGGCTGGGATCTATCGTTTGTTATGCATCCTCATCTTCCTCTTTGGTTCTGTTTTGAGCATGTGGAACCAGTATCTTTCATTCCCTAATATATCCCTTTTTTCCCTTTTTTACAAGTCAAGTTTGAATGATTTGACAAGCTCTCTTTCACTAACTTATCGGCAATAAATTGAAAATATTTTCAGCCATGATTAGGCCAGATGACTGAACAAGAATTTTTGGCACAAGTAGTGGCATTTAGGCTTACACACTTTCAGCATCTCTATTTTTTTGGTATGGGGCTGTACCACTTTTCAAATCTGCCCTCTTTTTCTACCTTTCTTTGTTTTTGTGTTTTTTTCATTTTTTCCAAACAATCTAGAACTAAAAAGATGCTCACAAGGCTGAGCTTATTTTTCATATCTATATATCTATCCTAATCTAACCTATACATAATATACATTCATTTGGTGAAATCTCTTTTCCAACACGGCCAATCAAGCAGATGATTTCATGAGGGATTTTGTTTCGGCTCTTTGAGAGTGTTGAAGAAATAAAAATGCCACTTCCACCTTACTTGTTTTCGAACAATAGTGCCTAAAATTTTTCTCACACTTTGCAACAAACTCTTCTTGGCAAAACACACTCCTCCTTTATATTTCTCAAGGAAAACAACAAATGGATCTAATTGGAATAATATCTGATCTAGAGGATTTAAGACATAAGCTCCATTCAGGACTACTCTTTCTTCCACTTGGCTATGCTTGGTACTCTTTTGGGAAAGAAACTCCACTTCTTTCTCATGATCATATGAACTAGTAGGTTCATCATATGTGGTAATGTTATCCTCTAACAAACCTGATGTGCTTTGATAGAGTGGGCTGAAATCTGTGTGAAGGCCATCATTTTGATGAGAAGGAGCACTCTTTGGCAATAGATCTTCTTGAGAAAGAAGTGCAGCAACTCTTATGTGATTGTAAATTTCCAAGCCTTAATCTACAATTTGAAATTCAATGGGACTTGGTGGCTGAAAATTTGAAGCTGAAGAGGATTCCGTGTCCCAAATGATTTCATCAACCATTTCAGGAAAAGGTTTTTCACTTACAACTTGCTTAAGAAGTTCTTTTTCTTCTCTAGTTTCAACATCAAAATTGAAAGACTGTTGATTCCCAATCACATGAAATTTATTTCTAATGGGATGATATGAAGTAGAAAAAAGGGTTAGAGATCCTTCACTTACTTCTAAACTTTCAAGGCTTCCCTCATTAGTGGCATAGATGGCATGAATTGGCTTATTACTTTTTTGAAGTTGATGAAAATGATCTTCCTCCCATAAACCAATTACTGATTTCTCTGCAAGGTTAGTTTCTGTTTGGAGGATATCATCATCATATTGATCAAACTTTGGAAAATCATCAAAATAAGTAGTGTCACCAATCAAACATACTGGATTATCAGTTTGTTCTTCTTTGAATTGATCTACAAATTCACTTTCTGATTTATGGTAGATGGAATTAGTAGGAGAGAAAATAGAAATGTTTTGTTCATATGAAGGTTTAGAGGTTGGCTGAATGTTTAGCATCTGATTTATTTCCTCTTAAGTCAAAAGAGGAGGCATTTTTCTCTTTCTTTGGATGGAAGTACACAAGTTCTCTTTTTCTTGTGAAGGTTGATTTTGAGGCTGAATGTTTTCTTGTGCCTCACCTAGAAGATATGGTGAATCATCACTTGTGCCTTCAGAGAGATCTTGTGGGTTTTCTTCTATACCTTGATTGATTTCTTCCTCAACTAACTCATGTAGCCTGTCATGATAGTTATCTTGAGAATGAAATTCATGAATGGATGTTAAGAGGTCTTCAGGATGCAAATTTTCCAAATCTTCATCACTATCTATAAGGTATTGTATGATATCCTAAGATTGATCACAACAATTTTCAGCCAATGATAAAGATGGGGAATTTTGTTTATAATGCTATTAAAATGTCTTGTGTATATATTTTAAGGAAAACAAGCTACCAGGTCTTAGACTCTCATACCATTCCCTTGATATGAAACTTGATGAGGTGTAACGAAGGTTCATCAGACTTTTAATCTTGAAACCTAGGGAGGTTTTTGTCCCAATCTATCTGAGGAAATTTGTGTGGGAACCCAGGGATGTGATCTATATTCATTGGAGCTTATCTCCTTTGTATCCTTGGATCCATGTTTGTAAATCATAAAGGGTCGCTAAATCTTTTCAACCAGTCTTAGAGTTCTTTACCAGTGGAGTCTTTAGGTCTATTAATATTTGTGGAGTCGCCAGGTGGAAGGTTTCAACTCTGTTGTCCACCATAATCATGATTAGGATTGCTTAATGCATTCCTAGGAGATTTTATGAGAAGTAGTGGGGTCAACAGGGCTAATGAAGACCAGTGGAGTCGTTAGGTGGATGATGTTTACTATTTTAAGGATATTCTTGTTGTCCACCATCAACAACTAAATACCAATCTAAGGATGTTTGTGAGTTTTTTGAGATCTAAGGAATACTTAGTTTGTCACTAACTCAGAAGGTCCCACCATGATCACCATTTATGTTGCTGTGAGCGGTGGGATAAATCCACAAGATAGTACTCTTAAGGGGTTTTTTGAAAGGTTTAGGGAAGTCTAAGTTTGTTTATCACTCAGGGTCCCACCGTGATCGCCATTATGTTAGCTCCCTGTAATTTTCTAGATTGATTGAGATACAAATGGACATGGGTAACATCAAACCAAGCTTTGGAATCCGTGGAGCTAGCCTTCCTGGATTCAGAAAGGGATCTCTTTATTAGGTGCAAATATGTGAACTTGTTTGTTGATTAGGGTTGATTTTAGGCTAGTTATGAAATATTGGGTTCGTTGATTATTTTTTGGTTGGGTATGATGCTTATATAGACTAGATAGAAACAAGGAAAACTTCAAGTATTTGGGCAATGGAGTCTAACAAGGTCATGATAGGTTCATAAATGGAGCAGGGAATATTGTAGGGCAAATCTAGCTTGGTTGGTGGATCTTTGAGTTTTTAAGGATCATGAGATGGACATTAATTTTGAGAAACAAAGTTTGACAAAGAGCAGTAAATAATTCTCTATCATATACTTAAAATAAGGGAGTTATAAGAATCATAAGCATAGAGAAGAAATCAAAGGCAGAGGAAACCCTAAACTTTTTGATTCAGACTTAAAGCAGATAATTATCCAAGACAAACATTTAAATGAAATACAAAAAGGCAAGAAACTTATTTAAATTTATTGGATTTCATTATCAAGAACAAAAAACATTAAAGATGCACAAATAACTACAATCATAGAAGGAGAGAAACTTTGAACATCTAAGATTATAGCTATGAAGGTTCTTTGAAACAATTAGCTAAGCAAATGCAAAGAGCATGAGTGAAACAAACTTATTTGACAAACCTAGGTAATGGTGCTTTAAAGAGATGACTCCAAGAACAAAGTTTTTAATGGAAAAAAATATGCAGGGCTAGCCATAAATCATGCTTGATACCAACTGATCTAAAACATTCAAGAAATAGACAAGCTCAGGAAATCCTTAGAGAGCAAAAGATGAATTCTCTAACATATCCTAGCAGAAGAAAACATTAAGGAAGTGAAGAACAAACAGACCTAAGGTGCAATTAGAAAACATGTCTTAATATAAATTCTTTGTCCTATTGCAACAGAGAAAGATGAAAACATAATGAAAAACCAGAAAACATGAACAAAAGAGAAACACATCACCATCAATGAGGCTTATGGATCCTGCAAACAGTCCTCCTCCATCAACAAACAAATCAGGGCATGCATTAGCTCCAAGACATCAAATTATTTTCAAAACTTCAAGAGGCTATGTATTATTTGATAATAAGTCATCAAAATCCAACCCAATACATAAGAGCCTCATGCTCTATTTATGGAGCAAATGAGGAGGTGGAAACCATAAGAGGCTTCCAGAAACCCTAAGTTAGTCATAAATGTCATAAATGTGCTTAATGACCATGCAAGGCCCAAGACACATAATATCTAAGCTAATAAATGAAAAATATCATAACATAACTCCTCAATAAAATCTGGAGTGATTTGTCCAAGAAAATATTAAAAGCCCATTTTTCCATTAATCAATGTCTTTTGTTGACTTTTTGGCAAAAGATAGTCTCTGTGCGTAGCACCCTTTCAACAAAAAATAGGATCTGTTGCAGCTGAGGTTTGGATCCCTTCCTGCCATCGATTTTAGCCCCGTGATGTCTTGTTGGAAATCTTGATGAGTCTAATTTCCAAAAATACTTGATTTGTGCTGAATGAATTCCATTTAACTACTCAAAAACGCATTCTCCCAACACTTCTCGGTGTGTAGCCATCACGGAGAAAATAGGCTCTGTTGTAGCCAAGTTTTGGACCACTTCCTAATGTTGGATTTTTCTCTGTGATGGCTCGTTGGAAAGATTGTCGAGCCCTCTTTCCAGATATGCCTTTTTTTTTGTCTAGCTTCCATTTTCCTATCCAAAAATCCATTCTCCCAACATTGCTCTGTGCACAGCACCTGGTCTGAAAAGGAGGCAGAAAGGTCAACCTTTGGGTATTTTTTGACCTTTTGAGGGGGTAAAAATGCTCCAATTGATCTGAAATTTTGTGGGTAGACTATTGGTAATATAAAAAATCCAAAAATTTAAACTTTGAGAGCTGAAGATGCACCAATGTTGTGCATAGCGCCTAGGCTGCTATGCTCCTAGGGGTCAAAATTTGGAAAAAACCAAAAGTTGTCAAATTCTCCTCAAATTTGGTGGAGAGGTCCTTCAAGGGTTTAGATAAGCCTATAAAAAATCTTGAGTTATGTCTCCAAGTTTTTTGGTCTTTTACTCTCTTTTAATGCTTTAGTTTTCAATGAATTCTTTGTTTCTGGCACTGCTATCTCTTTCATTGGAGTTGACACTTCTAACTTTTGTCTTACTTTTACCTGCTTCTCATTTAAGCCTTCAAACTTATCATTACCTCCTTTACTTGCTTTACTGTCTTCTTGGCTCTTGAATTGATCATTATCCTCTCCACTTGCTTCATTTTGGCTCTGTTTTTCATAGAGGTCCTCTTCTCTGTCACTTTCTGTACTGTCACTATGGATTCCTTGGTCATTCATAAGCTGATTAGTGTTATGGTAGTTATGAAAGTTTTCATGACTATAATGACTATTCCCTTGCTCATCATGGTCTATCTCATCAGTACTATTATCTTAATTACTGCTTTGGTTAATTCCTTCACCTTCAAATTCTAACTCAACTTCATCGTTGGTTTGCTTTTGACCTTCAACTCATTCATCCTTATATTCCTTTGTTTCTTCTGTTACACCATTTTTTGGTCATCTAACCTATTATCATTAGATGGACCCAAGTACACCATGTAAGACCAATTTTACCCTAAGTAAAATTGCTTTCACTATGTGAAATAACTTAGTAAAACACCTTTATTAAGTTGTTTATGGTCTAAATAGGAAACCCCAAATGGAAATATTAAACAAATCTATATTTGTTTGATTTTCCTCATGGAATAATTAATTAAACAATAATTTAATTATTATTCCAGGTCATATTTAACCCAAAACAAGGAAATTAATCAGATAAATCCTTATTTATCTTATTATTTTCTAGGAATAATTATTTAAATCTTATTTAAATAATATTCCTTGTTAAATATGACTAAATCATTTATAAATAATTAAATAAATCGTTATTTATTTAATTATCATTCGACCACTTCCTTAAAATAATAAATAAATCATTTATTTATTTATTATTTACAAATAAAGGGATTTGACCCAAGTCAAAGGCTTTTTCCCTCCAACAAATATAATAAAATATTCCTAAAAGGTGGTTCTAGAATTTGGTTAATAATATTTTATTCATGCACCAAGTTCTAGACTACCCTAATATTTTGTTATAAATAGAAGGGTTTTCCCATCCATTTGTCACCTTTCATTGCCTACTAGATCACTTTGGATCTATGCTCTTGGTCTGACTTTGAGCCATTATCATTGTCAAATTTTCTATCATTCCACTTTGTGAGCTCCCTTTGAGTTCTATGTTTTTCTGGGTTTTCTACACCAACAAGAGAGAGAAATTTTAGATCTGAAGTACTGAGGAATTTCAAGAACCCATCCCATTGAGGAGGATTGGAAGCACCTTTCTTGTTTTCTTCTCAAGTGCCCTTTAATATAAAAAATTATTTCAAAAACATTGTTCTTGTCTTGTCTATTGGATGCATGGAGCAAAATTTCATTTTCACTGCTTAATGTCTTTTTATGCATAGATCTGGATTTGTGCAGCTTTGTCTTGGTCAACTAACTACAGATTTGAAGATATTGGCAACCATAATTAATGTTAGGGCTATTTTTTATGCGTAGCTAAAGTGGACTTTTTCCGACAAAAGATTCATACTAACAATTGGCAACTCCACACGGGTTTTCTTTTATGACCACTGTCATTTTATATATTCCTGCATATCTAGCTATTTCAGACCCTAGGGTTTCCCTTTCATTTTTTTTTTCCTATTTTTATGGTGTTCTTTACCTCAAAAAACCCTCAAACATCAAAATTTTTAACTTCTGTGTGTTTCTGGCCCTATTGCGCAGGTGACAGACATCAGCCGCAGCTGAGACGACAACTTTTTCTGAAATCTGCCGCCGAGAGACCTGGATCAGCAGGTCACACTTATCGGTCCAAAACTTGCGACCTGGCCTAGAGGACGCACTTTTCTGCCCCAAAACTGCGACCTGGACTGAAAACAGGTAAGAACCTGCGACCTGCACTTTTTTCTGCACTTTTATAGCAATTTTTCTGGGTTTGTTTGAAGCTTCCGTCAGGGTTTTCCAGCCTCTGTCTCCGCCTGTTTAGACCTGTTTCTGATCTGTTTTACTCAAATAAGTGGGAATCTTGCCCCCTATGGATTTAGTACCCTCCAATTTTTGTGGAAGAGTTTGTAGTTGTTTTAGACGTCTGAATTTTCAGAGTTTTAGCCTTCTTCTTTTCAGATCTGATACCTCCTTTTCAGATCCCTTTCAGATTAGCTCTTCTCCCTTTCAAATCACCTCATATCGTTTTGTTTGGGTTTGCCTCTAGGGTCACCTCCTTGTCCCTTCTACCTTTAGCTAATTTCCTTCTCTATTCCAGCAACCTTGCCTCTATCTCTTTGCTATTTTCTGCACCTCTTTTTAGCAGATCTCTCCTTTAGATCCCTCTCCCTCCCGACCTTAGATCTATTGGCCCATTTTTCGTGTGTTTTGACTAGATTTTTTCCCGCTTTTAGACTAGTTTTGAGAGACTCACATTCTTGGGTTAGATCGATGCATTGTTAGCTGTTAATTTTCTATCATTTCAGCCTTATTTACTGTTCTCTGGAGATTTATTTTCAGTTACGCAGCACACTTTTTCTTTTACTCTCAAAACGTCTGGGTTTAAAAATTAAAATTTGCACACGCCACACACTGACCCTAAGTGAAGAAGAGCCTGGTTAACACCACCAGACAAAGAATTTAAAATCAATTGACACTACACCCCTCTTCCCTTGCTTCACAATCGTCATCATTTGATCCTGCACCTCCCTGCCTTTTTTGGTCCTTCTTTTTCCCTTGTGCTGTCATCATTGCGCCTCCAAGGTGCTCATCCCATAAACTTCTTGGCTTTCACCCTCAATTTCTAGTTGGTCGACTTACTCCCTACTGTTTTCATCGAGTTATTCCTCTCCCAAGTCTGCACTCTGACTCTTCTTCTGATTCTTCAGGTTCTCCCCATACTTCTAGTTCTTCCCCTATTACCTTCACCATGTCTAGTTCAGGGCCTAATGCTAACAGTAATCTCGGTCCTACTACTGGGTTTGTTACTAGTGGAACCACCATGGGAACTACCTCGACTACCCCTTTGCTTCCTTATATGGTTGGTCTCAGTCTCCCCGATTTCAATCAGTTGATCAACAATCCTATCCGCCACGATGTTAGTTGACCTGCTATGCCAACCAAGCTCCCCTCTGACATTCCCAAGTTCGAAGGCCTTGCTAGTGAAGATCCCTCCAACCATATCCGATATTTCCACATGTGGTGCTCATCCAATTCCATTACTGATGATTCCATCTGTCTTAGGTTGTTCCAATGCACGCTTACCGGCGAAGCTTCCAAATGGTATGTTGATCAGACCGCCTCTTGACATACAACCTTTGCGACCATTTCCCAAGCCTTCTTATCTTTTTTCCAGCTCCCTCTCCGATACGACACTGGTACCGAACTCTTGACTTCTTTCCGTCAATCATCTTCGACCCGCCTTTCCGCTCATGTCCAGGAATGGCAGAGAAGAAGGAGCTTATGTCAAGCTCCCACCTTTGAAGATCGGGTCTATATTGACTGGTTCCTTCGCTCTCTCTTACCTGCCATCGGCAAAGATGTCACATCCCAGTTCCCTCAAACCGAAGAAGTTTCCCTCAAAATAGCCTTGAAATATGACCTCATCTATGCTCAATCTGGTTATGTTTATACCTTCCTTCCTGACCTCCCCAAACCCGGTGGCACTAATGCCCTGGGGGCGTCTCACCCTACTGACGGTATCATTGGAGCTCTTTCACATACCTACGCTCAACCTCCTATGGGCTATGGTTTCCCTTCGGGAGGGGCCAGCACCTCCAGCACTTTCCCCCCTCCAGGTAGAATGTATCCAGGATACAGCATGCCTCCTCCTTTTGTCCACCCTCCTACTTACCTCAATTTTTCCCATCCTAACCCTTACCCTTACCCATAGCCTGGTGTCCCAGCTCCTCCAGCGTTTGGACCTCTACCTCCCTTGCCTTCTCAACCCCCGCAATAGCAACTACTACCCCCTCTAGGGCAAGTATTTGCACAGTAGGGCACAACTAATCCTCCTTCTTCTCAAAGAAAGTAGAAAGGCAATTAAAATCAATCTGCCCTTGGTAATCATGGATCCAATCCTCCAAGTATTGATTCTAACACTGCTAACCAGCCACAAGGCTCTCAGCCCAAGCCGGACAGGCCTCTTCGCACCAATAAGCCTTGTTCGTGTTGAGGTGTTTACGGTCATTACACTCATGATTGTCCCCTATTACCACAGATGCAACAGATGTGGGAGTCTCAGGCTACATTTCGGGGACATCATATCTCCCCTATTGTTCCTCCCAATGCGGCTAATTCTCAACCAGCTGTGTTTACCGATCCTTTCCCTCAGCAAGGATTCGTGGCTAACCAACCCCCTCACGTGTCGGTCACCACTCAACCTTCCCCTTCTGGTTCCTCCGATTACCAGATTCTCATGATGAACTCTGATACACCTTTACCCGTCGACCTTAACCTTCAAACTCGATCTCGTCAGTACCCCATGCCTCCTACTCTGTCTGTCCCTGAGTCCCCATCTTCAGGTCCTACAGAGCCTCTTTCGACATCCAATGGTCCCTTGCAAATCCCTCAACCAAAAGTTGAGATTCATACCGAGGTTCTTAAGGGCCCATTACGCCGAAATTTTGCTTCTGGTCGAAATGCAAATTTGTATAGCATAGTAGATGATTTGGCACAGTCTCCTGCTGCCATTTCAACATTGGAACTCCTCCAATCATGTCCTTCTCAAAAGAAGGCTCTACTATCTGCCATGGGTGCTGTAAATCCTGCTGATGACCAATTGATTGTTTTCGACGCCCGCCAATCAGATCATCCTCCTCTTCCTGCTTCCGTTGCTTTCCAAATCCCAGTCAAAATCCAGAACGCTAACATAGCTCGGTGTATTGTTGATGAGGGGGCATCTGCCTGTGTGATGTATGCTTCGGTTTGGAAACAACTCGAATCTCCTGAGCTGGCCCCTTCCACCTTCACCCTTCGTGCATGGGATGGCCATGCCTCCCAGCCCATTGGCCTCTTCCATAATTGTCCTATCACTCTTGTGGGCAAGACGGTTTGCGTTGACGTTGAAGTCATCGATGCCCCTCTTGATTATAACATTCTTTTGGGGCGTAGCTACACCTATGCCATGTCTGTTGTCCCATCCGCGGTTCATCACAAGATTTTTTTCCCTCATAATGGAAAGATAGTCACTATTGACCAGTTGACATATCATGAGCCAAAATCTCAGACCTCCCTTGAGTCGATCATCTCTTCTGTAGCCAATAAGCAAACCGTTGATTCTTTGACCAGTGTCTCCCCCATTGTCTACAAAGACTCCTCCTTGCTTGGAACCTTCCTTGGTCTTCCTCCTCCTCTTGTCTCTGATCTCAGCTCAGCGATTGTTTGCATGATGCAATCATCTCAGGCCGACCTCAAGCGGCCCGCTTCGGCTAGTCAGCAACCTCAACCTCACCCGCCGCAACTTGCTCCTAGCCCTTCACCCTTACCAATCAGACCTCTTCCTTCTGGCCCTTCCCCTACAAATGGTACCCATGAGCCTCTCTACCCTCCTGGGTCAGTTCCCCCAAGTCTCAACCATCTTGGCGCCGTCCCTCCTGGCTATTACCCCGCTGGTCAGATACCCTTCCTTGCTTCCCCTCTCGGAGTCTATTCGGTCCCCATCATGGCCACCCTTTCCCTCCCAAATCTGACCCTGGGAATTCTCGTCTGGTACCTTGACCCTCCAGCCGCTACCCCACCAAGTCACCCCAAACCATACCTTGCTTTGACACTGGTTCAACCAGTTCCCATAGCTACTTCTGTCACTACAATGCCACCCACACCTCAACAGGACCCTTCTCTTGTTGTGACCGCTACGGGAAAGAAATGCAAAGCTCGCAAGGGGGCATCCAAAGACAAGGCAACCCCGACTGACCCTACCCCTCCTCCGCCCGCAAAGCCTTGTGCCTTGTGTGATGTCATCGGTCATGCCACCCATACTTGCCCCGAGTTGCCCCGTATTAAACCCATGGTTAAAGTTGCGTTCCCTGAGTCTACGGTCCCTAAACCCTCTGTTGCTTCCTCGTCCGCACCCCAGAACCCAAAGACTCTTCGCACCAACAAACCCTGTATTTTGTGTGGTGTCTAGGGCCATTATTCTCACCATTTTCCTCACCTAACGCATTACCGTGCCTCTTTAGAGGTCATTCGCGAGTATGAGGTTGAAAAAAATCAATCCGCCTCTCCCATCCTCGCACAGTAAGTGTCAGGTCAGCTTGAGTATCCCCCTGCTACCATTGACATTCCCCCCCCTGATGTTGAGATGAAGGAACCTGCCGCCCCCATTCTCTACCTATCATCATCCGTGTGATCCTCGGAGTACATTCCCTCTGAATCCCCTCCTTCTATTTTGCTCGATCCCCCCTTAGCAACATTCTTGGCCTCCACATCGTTTGACCATATTTTTACTTGTTCTTCTGTCATCTCTTGTGATGATTCATATGTGAGCCTCTCCTCTCGTACTAATGATTTAGGTAGCTTTGCAGCATCATGTGGTTTCCCTGACCTTTTTCTTCCCATCCCTAACTGGGATTATACCATCTGTATCTATGATGTTCTCCGCAGTCTGAGCACCAGCTATCCCTCTCGTAGCCGTCATACACCACCCTCTCGTCGATTTATGAGTTATAGCCATCCTCTCCAGACTAATTCCTCCCATCGTTGTCATTTGAAGTCTACTCTCCACGCACGCCACCATCATTGTTCTTCCCCCTCTCATTTATTGTCTTCCCACACTCTTCCGCAGGACCTCCCGTCCACGCCTTATATCGGCTACGCCGATGGTGCAAGTCGCTCCTCCCGGAATCTAGCCTTGGCAGC